>SJYA01007723.1:0-17618 GCA_006410615.1 Neotragus moschatus | reverse complement strand
GAGTGACTAAGCACAGCACATGTCATAAGACTGAAAGGAAGGGGATTCTAAAATAAGGAACATCACCCCCCTCTACAGCTCTACCAGGATCAGGTCATCGGGGGTTCAAGGTGAAGAACAGGCTGAGGCTCTCTGTGCTCTGGGAAGACAGGCAGAACTGGCCCTCAGATGACATCTTCAGGAGAAAATGTTTATGATCCTGGATTCCTGCAGATTCCATACTTAGAAAAGCACTAAGCCATGCATGGAGACGTCTGTTCCCGGGGACCAGCAGCAGCTTTCTACCAAGATGTGTGCTTGGTTACACACACTCCTCCACCAAGCCACACGTGTACACCCCCCACCTCCTCGGAACAGATCTCAAAGTTACGAGAGGCTGCCCACAGGGCCAGTGCTCGAGTTGGCTTATGTACAAGTGTCCTTTTCTCTCTTAGACTGACGATTGATTAGGGTTTTCATGGGCAGGATGGAGCCACTAAAAGCACACCCTCCATGAAGGTGGCATCAGGACAAACCGACCTTCCACAGCTTGGTGACCGGCGGTGTGCCACGGGGCCCTCCCCTTCGCTCCTGGCAACCTCCACCCCCAGATCCTGCCCCACAGCTGCGGACGCAGAGAGGGCTTGGCCAGGAGGGTTCTGGGGCAAGAGAAAGGATTTGTCAGTTTCAACCTGACCGGAAGGGGAGTGTCGAGAACTGCAGCCCCCGAAACAGGAAACAGGGTACCCAGCCGCAGGGAGCCCGGGAAATACCCCAAGAGCCATCTCTGGACCTGAAGAGGTCACAAATGGCCATAAAACTACGTTACCTCTGGGGCCCGGCACCTGCGCTGCTGTCTGGGTTTACCTAGCCTCTCTGTGAACAGGAGCCCATGTGGCTTGCACACCCAGACCTCGGTAAACAGGAGCCCACATGCCTAGCACGCCTGGACCCAGGAATTTCATTTTTCAGATCTGCCCTGAGGAAGTGCCACACTGAGACCCATTTACACAAACGGAAGAAGCCTGACCCCCACCATCCAAGGTTCAAGAAACTGCTCCCCGGTTTCTGCAGATGGGGTGGGGAGCCCTCCTGCAGGGTTTTCTGCCCAGCTAGGACTAGGCCTGGGCAGGGTCAAGGTCTGGACAGGTGCTACGGGCTCCAGAGGCTGAGGGGCAGCAGGCAGGGAGGGGAGCTGCGTCTCAGCCTGCCAGTTCTGGGCCCACCTGATTTCTCTGAGTCCAGCGCTGGCCTGGTGGTACCAGGAGGCTAGAGATGGGGCATCCTTATTCTGGGGTGGGCACAGGAGACATTATGCCACTAAGAACATAAAACTTGTCAGCTGCCAGTGAGATTGTCTCTGATTCCGACTTGTTTCTTCCTACGTCTGCATTTTCTAGATTTCTTACAATAAACGTCTTCAGTTCAGTTGAGTCGCTCAGTCGTGTCCAATTCTTTGCAACTCCATGGACTACAGCACACCAGGCTTCCCTGTCCATCACCAACTCCTGGAGCTTACTCAAACTCATAGATTCGGTGATGCCATCCAACCATCTCATCCTCTGTCGTCCCCTTCTCCTGCCTTCACTCTTTCCCAGTATCAGGGTCTTTTCCACTGAGTCAGTTCTTCACATCAGGTGGACAAAGTCTTGGAGCTTCAGCTTCAGCATCAGTCCTTCCAATGAATATTCAGGACTGATTTCCTTTAGGATGGACTGGTTGGATCTCCTTGCAGTCCCAGGAACTCTCAAGCGTCTTCTCCAACACCACAGTTCAAAAGCATCAATTCTTCGGTGCTCAGCTTTCCTTATAGTCCAATTCCCACATCCATACACGACTACTGGAAAAACTATAGCTCTGACTAGACGGACCTTTGTTGGCAAAGTAATGTCTCTGCTTTTTAATATGCTGTCTAGGTTGGTCACAGCTTTTCTTCCAAGGAGCAAGTGTCTTTTGATTTCATGGCTGCAGTCACCATCTGCAGTGATTTTGGAGCCCCCAAAATAAAGTCTCTCACTGTTTCCATTGTTCCCCCACCTATTTGCCATGAGGTGATGGACCGGATGCCATGATCTTAGTTTTCTGAATGTTGAGCTTTAAGCCAGATTTTTCACTCTCCTCTTTCACTTTCATCAGGAGGCTCTTTACTTCCTATTGTCTGATAAACATCTTTTGGTCTAATAAAAGGAGAAAAGATGGCAAACTTCCCGCCAAATGGAGTGACCGGGACTGGGTTACTTTCCTACCCGACACCACCACCACAGACGGAACACGCGACACCAGGGTTTCCAAGGCCCGAGATATCAGGCCGCAAGGAGCCACAAAGCCAGGGCGATGGTGACAGAGGAGCCTGGGCCACCGTCACACCGAGTTTCCACGCCTCAGCACAGCGGCAGCCAGCAGGGCCTGGTGGCCCTCCCAGCTTGAGGACACTGAGAACCCAGGGAGACCAAGGCAGCGGCAGCTGTAGTCGTGTACTCGCGAGGACAGAGCTGCACACAGACCCCAGGGAGACCCAGAATCCCCGCACCCACAGAAGGGCACAGGTTAGAAAGTGAATTTGTGGTTGGAAACCTCCCCACACAAATAAGTCCAGGCCTAAGTGGCAGCCTAGAGGATTCTACCTGATGGTTAAGGCAGAACTCGTAAATGCTTTCATAAAATTGAAAAGAAAAGAATAATCCCCAAGTCATTCTATCAGACTGTGCTGAAACTCGGCATTCAGAAAACTAAGATCATGGCATCTGGTCCCACCGCTTCATGGAAAATAGAAGGGGAAAAAGTGGAAGCAGTGACAGGTTTTCTTTTCTTGGGCTCCAAAATCACTTTAGATGGTGACTGCAGCCATGAAATTAAAAGATGCTTGCTCCTTGGAAGAAAAGCTATGACAAATCTAGANCATCTGGTCCCACCGCTTCATGGAAAATAGAAGGGGAAAAAGTGGAAGCAGTGACAGGTTTTCTTTTCTTGGGCTCCAAAATCACTTTAGATGGTGACTGCAGCCATGAAATTAAAAGATGCTTGCTCCTTGGAAGAAAAGCTATGACAAATCTAGACGGCATAGTAAAAACCACAGGCATCACTGCTGATAAAGGCCATATAGTCAAAGCTGTGGTTTTTCCAGTAATCATGTTTGGACGTGAGAGTTGGACCACAAAGAAGGTTAAGTGCCAAAGGATTGATGCCTTCGATCTGTGGTGCTGGAGAAGACTCTTGAGAGTCCCTTGGATAGCAAGATCAAACCAGTCAATCTAAAGGAAATCAACCCTGAATATTCATTGAAAAGATTGATGCTGAAGCTGAAGCTTCAATAGTTTGGCCACCTGATGCAAAGAGCCGACTCACTGGAAAAGACCCTGATGCTGAGAAAGATTGAAGACAAAAGGAGAAGAGGGTGGCAGAGGACGAGATGCTTAGATGGTGTCACTGACTCAGTGGACATGACTCTGAGCAAACTGGGGAAGACAGTAAAGAACAGGACAGCCTGGTGTGCTGCAGTCCATGGGGGTGTACAGGGTCAGACACGACTGAGCAACTGAACAACAGCTACAAATTCTATGAGACCAGCATTATCCTGAAAGAAAAAAATCAGACAAGAAGTTACCAAGAAAAGATGCAGAAAGTATCCCTCGTGAACATAGATGAAAAATCCCAAACAAGTTTACTCAATCAAATCCAACAATATCCAACAAATGTAATACATACAGTTTAGCCCAAGAATTCAGGGTTGACTTAGCATTCAAAATTTAGTCCGTGTAATTCAGCATACTAAAACTAAAAGAAAAATAATATGATTATCTCAGACACAGAAAAAACACTCGACAAAGTTCAACATACATTCTGATAAAAACTCTCCGCAAACTAGAAACAGCCGGGAACTTCCTCCATTGATAAAGAGCAGTTAGAAAAATCTACAGCTGACGTCATACTTACGGGTGAGCCTGCGTGCTTCGCCCCTCAGATCAGGACAGGAGAGGAGGTCTGCACTCACAGTCTGTCCCGCTGGGGCGGGAAAAAAAGGAACGGAAGGCTGAGGTCACGGCTGGAGAGGAAGAAACGAAGCTGTCTTTGTCTGCAGCTGACTGGCTCGTCTAGGCAGAAAACCTAATGGAATCCACAAAAAAAGTCATTGGAGAGTAGGGGGTCTCCCAGGTCGTGAGATCAAGGTCAGTGTGAGTTTCTACAGCGACCAATGAGCAACCAGAAAGTGAAATGAAAAGGAAGACCCCATTTATAGTCACAAGAGCTTAAAATATTTGAGGATAAAACTGACAGAAGGCGTGTAAGACGGGTACACAGAAAGCAATAAGACGTTGCTGAGGAAAACTGCGGAGGACTTAAAGAAATGGGCGGTTACTCGGCATCAGGGTTGGAAGCGGTGATGTTCTTGCAACAGCAACCAGCTGATCTACAGAGTCAACAAACACCCAACCAGTGTCCCAGAAGGCTCTCTTTCTTCAGTAGAATCTGACAGATGTCCCCTAAAATCCATAAGGAAAGGCAAAGGACCTGTAGTAGCCGGAGTAATTTTGAAGGGGAAGAATGAAGTTTGAGGACTTATGCTGAACCTGATTTAAAACTTAATAAAGACAGTAGCCAAGACAGAGTGTTTACATAAAAACCAGGTTAGATCCTCATGCAAATTATTTTTGACAAAAATTCCAAGGCAGTTCAGTCGAAAGGAGTCTCTTTTTTAACAAAGAGTGTCTGGACAATTGACTAGCCATATGGAGGGGAAATGAATGTTTATCTATACCCTGCACCATATACAGATATTAACTGAGAATGGATCATAGGTCTAAATGTAAAACCTAAAACTATAAAACTTGTAGAAGAACACACAAGAGGAAATTCTTGTGACTCTGGTTTAGGCAAAAATTTCTTAGGTTCCATACCAATAGGATGATCTATAAAAGAACAAATTGATAAACTAGATTTCATCAAAATTTTAAATTTCTGCTCTTCAAAGACATTATTAAGAGAATAAAAAGATCAGCCATAAAATGAGACAAAATATTTGCTAACTATATTTCTACTTTAATCCTGAATATGTGAAGAACTCTCAACACTCAATAATAAGAAAACTAATAACCATTTTTTTGGTTTGAACAGATGATTCACCACAGAAGATACACAGTTTGCAAATTAACACTGATATAGTTTGTAAAATTTCCCTGATTCTGGGGAAGATTGAAGGGAAANACTTTAATCCTGAATATGTGAAGAACTCTCAACACTCAATAATAAGAAAACTAATAACCATTTTTTTGGTTTGAACAGATGATTCACCACAGAAGATACACAGTTTGCAAATTAACACTGATATAGTTTGTAAAATTTCCCTGATTCTGGGGAAGATTGAAGGGAAAAGAGAAGGGGCCGGCAGAGGATGAGAAGGTTAGATAACATCACCGACTGAATGGAGATGAATTTGAGCAAACTCTGGGAGACCGTGAAGGACAGAGGAGCCTGGTATGCTGCAAAGAGTCAGACACACGTAGAAACTGAACAGCACAACATATTAACACCAGAAATGCTCAACGTCATTAGCCTCAGGGAAAATAAAACTGCAACAGGATGCCGCTATCAGCCTATTAGAATGGCTACAAATAAAAAGATCGACCAAATCAAGCACAGATGAGGATATGGGTCAATCCCCACTCTGCTGGTGGGAATGCAAAATATGCCTGCTTTTGGAAAAAACCGAACAGTTTCTTAAAAAGTTAAAACACATTCCTCGCATACGATCTAGCCATTTCACTCCCCAAGAGAAATGAAAACATGTCCACACAAAGACGTGTATGTAAATGTCCACAGCAGTTTTATTTGTAATAGCCCCAAACAAGAAGCAACCCACACGCGTCCATCAACAGGGGATGAGACATACAAACCATCGTTTCCAAACAATGGGGTTCTGTTCAGCTTTAAGTAGGAATGAAACTGGTTCACACAGCAACATGGATGAATCTCAAAATATTGATGCCGAGTGACAGAATGATTCCACTTACATAAGGCTGTAGAAAATGCAAACTAATCTACGGTGACAGAAAGCAGATCAGTGGTTTCCTGGAGACGAAGGGCAGTGCGGAGGGTAGGAAGGGGGGACCCCAGAGGCGCATGGGGAGTCTGGGGGGCTGGATGGCTCATCAGCTCCACTGTGGGGATGGCTTCACGGGCACACATGTATGTTCAACACTTGTCAAACTGGGCTTTACATCCGTATAGTTTAATATGTCAGCTTTACCTCTGTAAGGCTGTTTTTAACATTCTGAGTAATGACATCAGTAAAATGGCAGAATGGGGACATCCAAAAAGCCTCTCATCCATAAAAGCAAGGAGAACTTTGGCAAAAATGATCGGAATCAACTGTTTCAGACCTCTGGAAATCAACCAAAGACTTGCAATGAGGAATGTTTATTCAAGAAAAACAGCTGAATCTCAGTAAGAACAGTGAGCTCTATGGCATTTTAACTTGCCCTCCTCCCGTCTGCCTCCCCCACCTCCACAGTAGCCTTGAAAACCAATAGGCTGGCAGCTAGTGAAGGGGGCAGAAAGGAGGTGCTGCCCCCAACCATCAATTCCCAGAAGATCATCACAGTCTGACCTGTCTGGTGGTCCCCGAAGACCACACTTGCAAGGCTGTCTTCATCTGACTTGAGCTGGAGCTCACCCAGTGGGAACAGCCATTTCCCCAAGGGCATTTGTTTCTTAATCAAAAGCAAGTGGTTAGGATTCTGGGCTTTTACTGCTATGACCTGGGTTCAATCCCTGGCTGGGGAATTGAGATCCCACAAGACGTGCAGCACTGCCAAAAAAGAAAAAAAACAGAGGCAGTCATTTAATGTTGTAGCTGCCTAAGGCAGCCCGTAATAGCTGGGGCAAGAAAAAGACAAATAAACAAGCTTAATAGGAGACACTGGGGAGTCAGATGTCCACAGGGAGATTTGGAAAGCTCCCATGTGTTCCTGGGAGCCTGGGAGGCCACAAACATGCCCAGGTCTGTGCATTGCTTGGTACATTGCTGATGAAGCCCTGCATTCTCCCTTCTGGCCAACCTTCAGGCAGGACGTGAAGGCTAAGGCAGAGTTGGCAACTGCTGGCTGAGTGTTGAAGGTGCCCCAGTACGCACAGAGCCCCTCAGCAATGACTGAGACACACTGGTCAGCAGTTTAAGGAGCTCTCTGTCCAGCCATCAGCTGACCTCTAAGGTAGCTGAGGAGACATTTCAGTAGCTACACAGGACAAAGAACACAGGCTTTACGATTAACTCCGAAAATCAGAAACAACAACCACCAAACTACAAGTCTGACAACAACAAACCTTGGGGAGGGAAGAGAAACTGACTTCCAGGGTTGCCCCACTGCATTCTTTTAAACATCCAGTTTAAGAAAACCAGAGACATGTAAAGAAACAAAAAAGCACGTCCTATATACAGGGAACAAAGCAACCAATGGACACTGTCCTGGTGCTGTCCAGACACTAAACTTATCAAAGATTTCAAGTTAGCTGTTTTAAATATATTCAAAGAACTGAAAGCAACCAAGTAAAAACACTAGAAGAGGGACTTCCCTGGTGATCCAGTGGCTAAGACTCTGAGCTCCCAATGCAAGAGGAACGAGGTTCAATCCCTGGTCAGGGAACTGGATACCACATGCCACAGCTGAAGACCCCACACGCCACAGCTGAAGATGCCACCCATCACAGCTGAAGACCCCACGTGCTGCACTGAAAACTGAAGATCCCAAGTGCCTCAACTAGGACCCGATGCAGCCAAATAAACAAATAAACATCTGGGGGCGGGGAAACTACAAGTATGAGGACAACCCATCATCAAATAAGGACTGTCAACAAAGAGACATGAGAAGAGCCAGACGGGATTTCCGGAGTCGGAAAGTACAATAACTGAAATAGAAAACTCACTGCGGGTCTCACTGGCAGATTTGAGCAGCAGAAGAAAGAATCAGTAAACTTGAAGAGAGGTGAAGAACAGAACAACAGAGGAAGGAAAGAAAGCAAAAGAAACAGAGCCTCAGAGACCCCTGGAACACCCCAAAATACACACCAAAGGGCCAAGAAAACGAGAGGAGGATCAGAAAATATTTGAAAAACGAATGACCCACAGCTTCTCAGATTTGCTGAAAAACATCAATTTACACACTGCAGAAGCTCAACAAACTCTAAGTAGGGTAAACTCAAAGGGATCCCCATCTCTGGATACATCATACTTAACTGTAGAAACATCCAAGTCAGGGAGCAATCTGAAAAGGAGCAGTAGAGACGCAGGGGGCGTGAGAAAGGCTGAGAGTTAATTTCTCATCAGAAACCATGGAGACCACATCCGCAGGGCTGGAAGACAGACTGCCAACCGAGGATTTTATGCACAGTAAAACCATCCTGCAAAGTGAAAGGGAAACTAAGACACATAAATGGGGACTTCCCTGGTGGCCCGGTGAGGTTAGGACTCTTCACTCCCAATGCAGAAGGCACGAGTTCAGTCCCTGATCAGCTGGCATGCAGCCTGGCACAGCCAAAAAGAAAGAAAAAAATTAAAGAACATTGGGAAAGGTAAAGATAAAAGATGGAACAAATGTATTTTTGCCATTTACAATCTTAAGTAGTTAGAAACACAGTTTCCATACAACCCAGAAATTCCACTTCTAGGTGGAGAAACACATAAAACCTTGCACAAGAATGTTCATTTCACTATCATTCATAACGTCAGAAGGTGAAAACAACCCCAGTGTCCATCAGCGATAAAGGGGTGAACACAGTGTGGTCCATCCGTGAAATATTACTTGGCCGTGAAAAGGAACGCCCCTGACATGCTACAGTTTGCAGGAGCCTTGAAAGTCTATGCTCAGGAAAGGAAGTCAGACTCAGAAAATCCCACACTGTCTGAGTCCATTCATAGGAAACATCCAAATAGGGAAACCCATAGACGCAAGTAGCAGAGCAGCAGTGGCGAGGCTGGGTGTTGGGGGAGAGTGGACAGGATGGCTGGTGAGCAGTTTGTGTCTGCTTAGTCATGTCAGTCACGTCTGACTCTTGGCAATCCCGTGGACTGTAGCCCACCGGGCTCCTCTGTCCATGAGATTCTTCAGGCAAGAATACTGGAGTGGGTTGCCATTTCCTTCTTCAGGGAATCTTTCCTGACCCAGCGATCGAACCCAGGTCTCCTGTGGCTCCTGCATTGCAGAAGAATCCTTTACTGCTGAGCTTCCAGGGAAGCCCGGGTTTGTGTTTGTGGTCATGGAAAAGTTCTGGAACTAGAGAGGGGGCGGTGTCCTTCATACAACAGTGTGCACGTGCGAAATGACACTGAACGACGCTTTTGAAGGGTGAATTACAAGGTATGTGACTTATACCTCAGTTGTTTTAAATTCTGAAAGAGAGGATTGTTTTAAAAGATGACGACTATGGCTAAAAGGAGCACGGATGCCAATGCATGCCCGCTGTGCCCTGGAGCCAAGGGACAGGCCTGCGCCCACCTCGGGGGAGTACGGGCCCAGGGCCGCCAGAACTAAGGAGCTGGTCTCCTCTGCAGCTCTCCTGGAGCAGTCCAGGCTGTCCTGACCCAGACTCCCGCATGCCATGGGTGCCCTGGCATCTTGCTGCAGCAGCTGCAGCTTCTCCTGGCCTTGGCTAGCCGCCAGCCCTCCCCCCCGTCTGTCCCTCGGAGGCCTAATCTGCTCACATCTGCCACTGATTTCTGACTTGAAGGATGTTGTGTTTACAGTGTGGTAAGCTGAGCAGACCGCAGGAGTCAGCCTTGGGGTGGGGGAGGCGGTGTGCCGGTGCGCCTGGCCCTCGGCTACTGGGCCTGTGTCCGCAGAGTCTGACCTGGGTCCCAGGGCCTGGGTCAGGGTCCGAGGAGGCACAGAAGCGGGAGGAGGGAGTCCGGCTAGGCCCCACCGCCGGCCAGAGGCAGTCTTCAGTCTCCTTGAATCTCTCCAGCAGCTGCTCGCTGTAGACTCCTACATCTAACGCGTCCTCTGACTCTGAAATGTTAGGGCCCCCTGGCTCCCCTGTGCACCCTTCGCCATGCAGAAGGGATGCAGCTGGGGAGACCTAGAGGATTCTGCTTCTGCGATCCCTGCCCTCCTCTTCAAGGAGGTGCTAAGCCAGGCAGGGGTCTGTGCATCTGTCCACAGCCCTGCCTGGCACACAGACATCAGGACAGATGGACATGACTCCTGCATTCATTCCTGTGGAGGTGGGAGGGTCATCTCCCACTTTCCCAAGCATGCTAGCTCCCCTGCTGGGCTCGCTGAGACCCCACTGGGACACGCCAGTCAGCCGGTCAGGCTTAGGGCCCGAGACCGAGGCCTGAGTGCAGAATGGCAGCCCAAGGTCCTGACCGCCCAGCTCAGCACCTGCCAGGACCACCTGCCCCTGCACGGGCCCGCCCCTGGTCTCTGAGGTGCCTGCAGGAAGCCACCCCTGGGCCCCCACCTTTAGGGGCCTCCCCTCATGCCCTCGGGTGGATCTGGGGCTCTCCCTTCTGCAGACACTGTGGGGCAGAGGGGATCTCAGGAGCCGGAGTTTCTGGGCCTGGCTGAGCCATGAGCCACCTGCGTCCCCACAAGTCTTATCCCCTCCAGCCAGGCCACTTGGACAGGATGACCTTAGAGGCGGGTCTGGCTCTTGAGTGCCCCCCACCCCAACCCACTTACTCTGGGCTTCCTGCCACCGTATCACCGTGCCTGCGCCTGGCAGAGTCATTGGACCAGACATCACAGGTCCCCCAAGCCCCAGAGCCAGTGCCAGCTTGCACTCCTTAAGAGGCCAACTCAGAAACGTGGCCTTCTCTAGGAAAATGAGCCAGGAGCTGGGATGGCGACTCTAGACGTAGAACCCACGGAGCTGGCTGCTTATGCACAAGCCAAGGAGAGTGGACAGCGTGCCCAGAGGTTGTGTCCCGGCTCCAAGCTATGGCCACTGGGCCTCTGGTCACGTGAGTGTCCACGGCTCCGGGTTCCGGCTCCCGTGGGGTCAGACTGTCACAGTGCCAACAGGCAGAGGGGAGTCACTCCTGTTCTCCAAGGCAGCAGTCTTACCTTCCCCAGGATGTCACAGAAATGAGCTCCAACAGGAAGTGGGCTCTGGGCTCCGGCTTCTTTCACTTGGAAAAATGCACTGAAGGTTAGTCCGTGTCGTGTGAAGGCCAGCGTAGTCCTTCCTGTCCTATGAACGACCCCACCATAAGGACATGGTGCCTGCTGGAGGCACCTGACTTCTTCCGGCATTCTCATCCTTACAGAGGACGAGCTTCCAGTTCACCTGGGCAAGTGCATTAGCTTGACTGTGAACATGTACACCAGTGGGGACTAAATACCGTCTTAAATCTGGAGAGCCAGTCATCTCAGGCGAGTGCCTGCTGAGGCAGATGGCAGGGGCGGGGCAGGGGTCCTCGGGCAGTGGGGGGCTGGGTCCTGGGGCGGGGGCATCAGCCCAGAAGAGGAGCACGCACCACAGAGCCCACCTGGGGACACCTGGAGGGGACAGGTGCCAGGGACCAGGCCACAGGCCACCGTGGCCTGAGTGTACAGGTGGGCTGTGCTGAGGCTGTATCTGAGCTCTGGGCTCTGCCTTTCCACAAAGAACTCAGAGAAGGAACGCACCAGGGCCTGAGACGCCTGCTGAGACCCTGCTCACACCACCGCCCGCAGGACTGGTGCCGAATGAGCGGGCAGAGGGCCCCGTTCTCTGCGGCATTGGAGAAAGCAGTTAGGGCCACTTGGAGAGACTTTATTTCTTGGGAAACATCACAGCACAGATCTGCTTGCTCTTGCAGTGTTTGCAAATATCACAGAATAACTGGAAATTACTCTTGCCTGGAAAAAATTTCACACAATCAGCTCTCTCGCCAAGAACTTCTGGAGAAAGAAAGAAACAGGGAAAGTCCAGGCCATGCGCATCTGAAGATCCAGGTCCCTGGCGGAGCTCCGGTTTCATTTTGGTGCAGTTTTCAAAAACCTGGTGCCTCTGGGCCATGGTCCCCTGAGACTGGAGCTGTGCCTGGCCACCTTCCTGATTTCCGTGTGTGTCCTGGGGGTCAAAGTGGGCTGGATCACCCTGCGTCCCCAGCAGGCCCCAGATCTCATGATCCCAACCCCCACCATGCTCCCTGCCTGGGAGGATCGCCCAGGGAGTTACTCTAGGGCCAGAGCAGGAGAGAGCAGGACCCTGCTGACCACACAAGGGCCCGGAACACAAAGCAGGCTGATAGCCATGGCAGAGCAGACAGGAAATGTAGCCTGCAAGGAGGGGGCTTGGGTGCCTGTGACAGCCCTAATCGCTCCAAGCTGAGGCCTCTGGGAACCCCTGCTGCCCAAGAGAGGTCAGCACAGCTGGGGGTCTGGACTCTGCCACCCAGGACCAGACAGAGAATGGCGGGGGTGGGGAGAGGGGAGAGACAGGGTGGGTGGGGCTTGGGTTCAGAGCAGCTCTACTTGAAAAGGCCAAATTGCCACCTGGAGAACAGTCCACAGGGTCAGCAAGCCACAGTGGACCCAGGAGAGAGGTGGGGTTTGAAGCTGATTGGTACCTGGAGGGCAGGGGTGGGGTCTCAGAGAGCCTGTGGTCACTCCCAAAGCCTGTGGTCACTTCCCTCGTGAAGGATGCTTCTGACCCTGAGCCTTAATGCAGCCAGGACATGGTTGACCCAGGAGGAGCCCACAGGGCCACAGCCAGCCTCAACCTGGACCCCAGCCCCCAGGGTCACCCCTAGCGCATCCTCGCTCCTTCAGGAAAGTCCTCCTACGATGACCTCGCTGGGTGTCACACGTGGCGAGGACATCCAGCCAGCATGCAGCTATGCGTTCACATGCCACTCAGGGGCCCACCACGAGCCAGGAAACACAACTGTGATGAGAAAAAGAGAAAGCATTGCCAAAATTCCACCAAGTCAATGGAAATTAACTTACCAAAATGCCATTTAGGCACAGCTTTGCAGAAGCACAGCTCAGAACTCGCTGGATGGATGCTTCCTCTTGGTTGCCTTTGTTCAAACTCCTCGTGGTCCTTCCAACTGGCGCAGCGCCAAGCCCAGACCCGCCACCTCCGGGCCTCCAACAGGCATGAAGGCTGCAGGCAGGAGGCAGGGTGGCACCATGCATCTGGGGGCCCACCGGCCACTGTCCTGGGTCTCACCCCGCTGCCCACACTGTGAGGGCATCTGGAAAGTGAGGTCAACGTGGAAGGGAGCGACAGGGCTGCTCTTTCTGCCTGTCCTTGACCTCTCACTGTCTCCAGCTTCAGTGCCAAAAGGAGACTGGCCCGGTGCCCACCGCGCCCCTGGGCAAGGACAGTGGTGCCTGTGGGAGGGCTTCTAATCAACTGTGCTGGCGAGGCCAAGCCTTGAAGCTGGCACTGGCCGGAGTCTCAGAGACCCTCCTGGTTCACCTGCCTGCAAGGCTCCAGAGGCAATTCAATCAGTCCTTAGGGGAAACCCCAGGATGCAAAGACGGGAATCAGAAAGCCGCACACAGTTAGGGCTGGAGAGACGGAGTGGAGGGTGACCTCTGCCAGGCAGCTGGGGGCACAAGGTGGCAGATTGTCTTTTTGTTGTTGTTCAGTTGCTAAGTCATGTCCACCTCTTTGCAACCCTGTGGCAGGCCATCTACACCCACACAAACTCCCATCCCCTGCCGTGATCATGCTGGAGAAAGTGGCCAGATGCTGTAGCATCCTGACACCCATGTCCAGCACCTGTGGACACTGGTTCAAGTCCAACAATCCTGTATTTGTGATGTTTTTAAAGAAAAGAGTATTTGGGGTCACTGAAGTCAAGGGAGCGTCGAGGGCATCCTCAGGACCTAAGAAACCCAATGAGAATCTAGTTAGAGAGAAGAGGTGCCTGAATGCCTGGCAGCTGGTCTCTTCCTGGGCAGGAGGGGATCTTGCCCAGTCCTACCCCCCACCACCACATCTGCAGGAGAGGGGCAGGCGAGGCAGGAGGCTGGACTGAAAAGTCCCTTCTCAGATTTTAAACAATAAGAAGAAAGTGAGGAAGAGTTAAGGTGTAGTTTTTTAAAGATCTCTGCCCTGTATTTTCTGCTGTTGGCTGTTCTAAAGCAGCATCATCAAAATATGTTCATAAGACACTGGCCTCATGAAATTTTCCCCCAGAATTAGAACACTAATTAGTTTGAGAATCCTGCTGCCACCCTCCTGAGGTTCAGAGTTCACATTAGCCCATTAAAGGCACTGCTAAGTCTGCTGCAGGGCCTGTTTTCAACCTTGCCTAACTCTGCATCCCCCAAACTAACTTAGCCAAAGAATCTGCTCTTCACCTAGCAGCTGATACCGACCCAGAGCTCCTGACACTGACCTTGGATGAAGTCGCATCAGAATAACAGCACAGAGGGTGAGTCAGACAGGTCCTGGCCTCCTGATGGTGGCTTCCTTCAGAACAGGACTTTGAAACCTCCCTCATACGTGGGCCACATGATGGCTGATTCTCTGCTTCGCTAGGCTCTGGGCTGGATGGTGCCCCTTCTCCCAGCAGAGAAAAGTGAAACCAAGCCTGGAAACACAGAAGAGAGACAGTCAGAGGAGGAAAGTAAAAGTGCTAATTGCTCAGTCATGTCCGACTCTCTGCAACCCCATGGACTGTAGCCCACCAGCCTCCTCTGTCCATGGAATTCTCCAGGCAAGAATACTGGAGTGGGNTGGAAACACAGAAGAGAGACAGTCAGAGGAGGAAAGTAAAAGTGCTAATTGCTCAGTCATGTCCGACTCTCTGCAACCCCATGGACTGTAGCCCACCAGCCTCCTCTGTCCATGGAATTCTCCAGGCAAGAATACTGGAGTGGGTAGCCATTCCCTTCTCCAGAGGATTTTCTCAACCCAGGAATTGAACCCTTGTCTCCTGCATTGCGGGTGGATTCTTTACAATCTGAGTCAACCGTTTGTAGCCCACCCGAAACAGCGTGAAGCGTGGCTATAGGAAGGCAGGGCTAGCAGCTGGCAGATGGACCCAGGTGACAGGACACAGGGCCCTGCCCCATGCTGAGGGGGCCTGTGATACCCATTCTGAGTGTCCCCATCCTGAGTGGGTGGGCTCAGCCCTTGTGTGTGTGCTGGGCAGGGCTCGCAGAGCTGCTCAACAGCGGACGTGGCTTTTCTTACAGATGGGAGGGCTGGGGGGACCAACAAGGGTGAGGGTGTGAACCCAGCTCAGGACAGGCCCACAGGCAACATGTCCTTCACCCTGCCCCTCTTCGTATCAGAAACTCAGCCTCTGTGACACTAAACATTCCTGCAGCCCAGACATGCCAGCGGCCAGATGGGCAGGTGGGCACCAGTATACCCAAACCTGAGGTTGCTAATGCCCCTATCATGGGCTGAGCTGTGCCCCCAAAAGCTGATGGTGAAGCCTCCAACCCTAGGGACTCAGAACAGTGCTGTATTAGGAAATAGGGTTAAAGGTTAAAGGATTAAAGGTTAAAACGATATCATATCACTAGGGGGGCACTCAGGCCAACAGGGATGGTGTCTTCATAAGAGGTGAGGATACAGACATGCACAGAGGGGTGGCCTGAGTTGCTTGTTGCATCACTAAGCCATCTGGGGTTTCTGTAGGCAGGGTGGGGGGCCCAGACCCTGGGCCGTGGTTATTTGGCCCCAGCTCTGGGCCATGTGGCCCCCAGACCCTCAGCTGCTCCTCCAGCCTCATTCTAGTTGCTCCCTCATTCTCCCTCGGGCGACAAAGCAAACGCCTTCTCTGAGATGCACCTGACTGGGTACAAAATAGCTTGAGAGTCACTCGCCCAGTTGCAGCGGCGCCCCCCCCCCAGCCCCAAAACCAGCAGGAAGAGAGGAGGCGGCTGTCACCTCGCCAGGGTCCTTGCTGTGGTGCCAGTGGGTATGGAGACCACAGGTCCTCAGGAACGTGGCCGCCCACGGGCGGTGGGCACTGGGGAGGCTCCAAGGCCGTGTGGCCCAGCTCCTGCAGATCAAGGAAACTGGGGCTGAGGGGGGACATCCCCAAATACTCTTTTGGGGTAAGCTGCCCCCTCTGGAACCCTCATCTGCCCCTACAGCTTCCCCCAAAGAAGCCAAGCAACACTTGGTGGGCCCCCCCACCTCCAGCCGGGACAGCTGGGGGTCTGCTGGCCCCTACATCCAGGACCCTCAGGAAGTGGGGCCAGGTCAGTGAGTCCCCACGGCATCACCAGCCAGCTGGCCTGCGCAGGGCAGCTCCATGGAGAGGGGGCAGGGGAAGGTAGGTGGGGGGAGGCCGAGTCCCCACTGTTGCCACCACCGCCCTCAGGGACACCTCTCACAGCACTGGTCACACCCATGGGAGGCTGGGGCTAGGAGAGCCAGGTGCCGGTCCAGCCAGGTTTCTGGGGCTCATGGCCTTGGCTTCAGATCACCTCTCCCGTCTGCTGGGGCCGACCAGCACCCAGAGCTGGCAGCACCCAGAGCGCCCAGGTGCTAGGGCCTTTCNTCACACCCATGGGAGGCTGGGGCTAGGAGAGCCAGGTGCCGGTCCAGCCAGGTTTCTGGGGCTCATGGCCTTGGCTTCAGATCACCTCTCCCGTCTGCTGGGGCCGACCAGCACCCAGAGCTGGCAGCACCCAGAGCGCCCAGGTGCTAGGGCCTTTCTAGCAGCCAGGAGAGGCCAGGCTTGATGCCCACCTGGAGCCGGGGCGTCTGAGCCTTGGGCACCCCCAGCCCTCTGCAGCAGCCCCTCCCCTGCTGGCCTCGGGGTCCAGGGCACCAGGAGGGAGGCACCTGAGGCTGGCAGAGGCCAGCAGACTCAGGGCTGCAGTTCTCTGTGTCCCGGTCCCTAGGCCCCAGGTGGGGATTGGGGATGCCTTCGAGTCCTGGGGAACCTCCCATAGCCTCCCACAGTTGCTGAGCCAGGGGCTGTGGCCTGCAGGGGCTTTGACTGTTTGCAGCCAAACTGCCCCCAGTGGCCGCTCACCCAGGGCTGGCTCCTGACCCCACTGCCCTCTTCCTCCCCCACACCAGTGTGTCCTTAGGGACCAACGATTCTAGGCAGCAGGCAAGCACGCAAGGCTGACACCCTAGCTCCTAGCTCAGAGGCGAGATCCAGGTTACAGCATCACCAAGTCCTCAGCTGCCTGCAAAGCTGAAAACCCAGACTAAAAATAAAAGGTGTTTCTCCCAGAGGCGCCCAGCGCCAGGCCTGTGATGATGCCCCCACCACAGAGAGATCCCGAGCTCCTCCAGGTCACACAGGGATGGCAAGGAGAACTCACCCCCAACCCATCCGGGTTAGAGGCTGGGAGGCTTGGCCTCCACCACCCAGCGGCTCCTGGCCTCCCCGCACCCCCGGGGCCCACAGCCCAGCCTCCTCAGGAGCACCAGCAGAGGATCCTCTCCTTGACTTGCATGCTGGTCAAGGGGTCTCGCACCCACCGCACGTGCGAATCACCCAGAAGAGGGCTCAGATCTGGATTTCTGTTTCCATCCAGCCCCAGGGAACCCATACCTCAGGCCCAAGGTGGCCTGCACGCAGCTGGGAGCCATGGCCTTGGACAGACTCCAGGGCCCCAAATCTCCTCCTTCACCATGAGTATTGGCCACCAGGCACCACACCATAAGAAGGCTGCTGGACACTGCAGTCCCTGCCCCACCCCTCCCCCACCAGGAGCCACCACCCA
>SJYA01007722.1:7451-18047 GCA_006410615.1 Neotragus moschatus | reverse complement strand
TGCCGTCTATGGGGTCGCACAGAGTCGGACATGACTGAAGCGACTTAGCAGCAGCAGCAGCAGCAAGGGAGATTTTGCAACAAGCTGAAGGAGTCCATACAGAGTACTGGCTCCTAGTTCGTACGCTAAAGACAGACTGCATCTGGGACCTTGCCCCACCGTTCACTAGCTAAGATGACCTTAGACGTGTCACTTAACTTTTCTATGCCTCGGGTTCCTCTTCTACTAGAACAGAATAATGATATGACTTAGCACATGTGATTGTTGCAAGGATTAAATGAGTTACTAAGAGTGCAATATTTAGAAGGGTTACTGCACAGAGCAACTATTCATTAAATGCCTGCTATTGTTAACNAGAATAATGATATGACTTAGCACATGTGATTGTTGCAAGGATTAAATGAGTTACTAAGAGTGCAATATTTAGAAGGGTTACTGCACAGAGCAACTATTCATTAAATGCCTGCTATTGTTAACGTTACAAAGCTAGGCACAGTCTGTTTGTAATAACTTTGCACCTTCATGATGGGAGAGGGAGAGAGACACTGCTGGTAGGTGCTGACATTCACTTGGAAATTCTAACCAACTTCCTAGCTCCGGCCTTATTTGTTTGTTGTTTTAATCTCTTTGCCCTCAGCTGCTGCACAAGGAGAGGAGTTGATTGGCAGCGTAACTGTTTAAAATCAATATAAGAAGCACTTGGAGATTAAAGCAATTTAAGCAAGGTACTAGCTGGGGTTGGGAGCTAAAGCTGCTCTTGAAGGAAACAAGCAAAGGAGATGAAGAAAGTGGGTCAAAAATGTAACGGCGTGAAGCTGTATGAGTGGAGGTGAGATTATAACAGTAGAGAGAGCAGCAGGGCTTCTTCATCAGAGAGAGGCTGGTCCTTTTCATAAAAAATGAGATAAAATAGAATCCGAAGCCTGATTCCAAAATTGCCCCTGCCTGGTACTGATTGTTCTGCTGATTGAAAGACACCCGTCTCTGCCCTCTGCTCCCTGCCACCATGCTCCCTCTCCACCCACATTTGTACTTGCTTTCCCCTTTTCTAATCTCTGCAGGAACTCCCTGGTCAGGCAGAGATGGAGAGACTTGATGTCAGCTTTGTTTCTGAGGCTGCAGAACACCAAATAGCGCCGGAGCTGAGCCACAGGGAGCAGCTGAGGAGGTGCGTGAGTGTCCTGGTGGCCGTCACCCCAACAACCAGGGCCTCCCCGGTCAGACGCTCGACTCAATTAAGGCAGTCTGTTCTCACTAGGAGGGGCTCCGTGGAGGAGCTGAGACTGCGTTCAGTCCCCAGAAAGTCCGCCGTGTTCTGAAGAAGATGAGAGACCCCCACCGTGCCCCTACCCTGCTCGTCTCAGACATGCCTTGGAACCTCCAACTCCGGCTCATTCTCCTTTAGGCCTGTTACCCGGCTCAGTTTCTCTACTAGGAGTTAAGCTTCAGTAGGTTTGTGCTTAATGCATCTTCCTTGCTACAACTGTTTCGGTCTAAACCCTAAGATCTCCTACCCTATTTCCACAATAAACCAATTCCCTACTAGGTTACTCTCCTCCCAAATGAGAAATTTCATGTGTATAGGAATGTTTCATACTTTTTTCTCTAAATTTCTCATATAGTGTTGGTGATTTGTCATGCTCAGAGAGCCAGGAGGATGAAGATATTGGGGTATCCAAAGATCTTGGAGGGCTTCAGACCCACATCAGAGCAGACCAGTCATAAAGGGAAGCGTCTAACTCCACGTGGAATATTTAAGCAGATGTGATCAGTACCGTAAGCTTTATTCCTATATATTTTTGGGTCTTATCTTTAAGATGCAATCTACACCCTGCCACCTTGGAAGAGAAAGGGAACATTCTTAATAAAGAATACTAGTATATGCTATTGAAATAATAAAATGGAAAGTCATCATTTGGTAATATCAAGAAATAATTGATTCACAAAGGGTCAATAACAGGTTTAAGTCATTGGTTAAAAGGGTCTTAAAAAAAACAAGACGTTTATGGAGTTTCAAACTATAATCTCACAGGTCACATCTTAATTGAGGAAAGAGATTCTTGATAATGGAGACACGTGGGGACTCCCACCTTAACCAATGGTGATCAAATGTAACACCAATAATAGGCTAAACTAGCAATATGTGCCTCCTGATGTGATTCAAAGTCAGTTACATGGTATCCTCTACAAAAGGTTTAACTTGAATCCTATTATGAGGAAACAGAAAAATCCAAAATTTGGGACATTTCACCAAGACAGCTAGCCCGAAACTTTCTGAAAACTTGCCCCTGAATAAATATAAACAGGGCTTCTCTGGCAGCTCAGCTGGTGAATCCGCCTGCAATGCAGGAGACCCTGGTTCGACTCCTGGGTTGAGAAGATCCACTGGTGAAGAGATAGGCTCCCCACTCCAGTACTCTTGGGCTTCCCTGGTGGCTCAGCTGATAAAGAATTCGCCTGCAATGTGGGAGATCTGGGTTCGATCCCTGGGTTGGAAAGATCTCCTGGGGAAGTGGAACAACTACCCACTCCAGTATTCTGGCCTGGAGAATTCCATGGACTATACGTCTACAGCGTTGAAAAGAGTTGGACCTGAGTGAGCAACTTTCACTTTTCAAATATAAACCACCAAATAAACAGATGAATAAACTAGGTGAGGGTGTATATTGAATACAATAAGGAAGCAGAAAAACAAATACAATAAGAAACCTTTAACTTCCTCTTGGTATTGAAAGAGCTATGTTTTTAAGAGTATATTTGGAAAGCACTTGGGATAATTTGGATATGGGCTACATGTTAGGCAATTACTTTATTCATGTTAAATTACTTGGGTGTGATATTAGTATATTCTGTAAGGCAAGGTCCTGGTGTTCCATAGATAGGTATATTCCAAGGTGTTTAGGGCTAAAACATTACTACGCCTGTATGTTACATTCAAAGGATTTTGGGGGAAAAAATCCACGCTGTGTGTGTGTACATATATATGTCGATAAAGCGGATGTGACAAGATGTTAGCAATGGTGGATCTCAGTGAAGAATGTGTATATGCATTCGTTATAACATTATTTCAAATTCTCTGAGAGTTGGACTTGTTTTTCTTCAAATAAAAACTAGGGAAGATGGAAGACCTTCTTACCTCATGTAAAGCTTATCTGTTTCTTAGAGGGTATCCTGAGTGACAGGACAAAAGCACCTAGAAAGTCCCTATCCTTTCCTCTCCCCTCCTCATCACAAAAGGTTTGGACTTTGTCACTTTGTCTTCTCCCCACGCAACACTGTATTCTCATGTGATGCGGAAGATGTACCTGGGGAGTCGTGATGCTGAACAAGGGTAAGGAAGAGGAGAAAGCATGTGTGATACAATCAGAGAGGAGTTTGCAGGGAGACCACAGGAAAACGTGGCTTGTGCCCATAAGGGGGCTGATAGGAGTCACGAGGGTGGCTGAATGTCTGCCCCAAGGAGCTCTTTGCCATAACCATCGCCACCTTCCTTCGCTATGGAAACCCTGTTCTCATTCACCAGCCTCTACTGTTCTTCTAATCCATCCCCAGTCTGTGTCGAGCACCTGAGGTTGGGGCTGTGGGTGCAGCCATGTCTGATTGAATGTTTTCAGCTGGCGGCCCAGATCCAATTCTGACTGCTTTATGTCCTCTGGGGCCATAATGACAGAGTTGTTCTTCCCTTCCACATTGCCCACCTAGAAGGCAAGGGACCCAAAGACCTGAGACGCTACCCTCTCCACAGCTGCCGGGCAGGGATGCTCCGGAGATCTTTGCTTTGCTCATTTGTTTTCTGAAAATCCCCTCTAAATGTTCTACTTTACAAAACAAGCAAGGTCTCTTGACCACCCTGTTTCCACTGCTGTTGCTTTTGTTTTGGCCTTTAATTAAATCTGACATGCAGGCAGGCATGTTCGAGCTGGAGGTAAACCAAGGCCAAGTGGAATCAGGCAGGGTGTTCTTCCTCTGGAGACCTGGAGTCTCAACACAGAGCCTGAGGCGGAGCAGAGAGAAAATCAATAGTCCTCAGCCAAACTCGTTTTCAAATGTGAATGTTGCTTGTCTGTGATTAGTGAGAGCAGGACATATCTAAGAGCTGTCCTCTTGAGTTGTTTTCCTCATGGTGTTTATGGTTGTCATCTGATGGTCNGCCTGAGGCGGAGCAGAGAGAAAATCAATAGTCCTCAGCCAAACTCGTTTTCAAATGTGAATGTTGCTTGTCTGTGATTAGTGAGAGCAGGACATATCTAAGAGCTGTCCTCTTGAGTTGTTTTCCTCATGGTGTTTATGGTTGTCATCTGATGGTCTTTGCCCATTGGCCCAACTCACTATTTTATCATTATCTTTAGACATAGATAATGACTGACTCCAAATAACGACCATTAACCACACTTGGGTGTCTCCTATAGGCTTGTTTACCGGGTAGTTCTTAAAATCCCACGAAGCACATCTCAGTGTGATAGGCGTATATCAGCTGGGGGAAAGAAACATTTATCGAATCATGTCACAAATATATAATTACCTACATTGGAATATACTGAGTGGTAAGGGGGATCTGGCTGGAGGAGTGACCTTGTCCAGGCAGAGAAGGTATTGATGAGACAGTGATACTGAGCTGAGATAGTCAACATGACAAAGAGTTAGCTAGGTAAGTTGTGTGTAGGGCGTATATGCTCGCTTGTGTGTGAGGTGTGACCATGAGTCTAAGTGGGAAGGAGAAAGAGTATTTCAGACCAAGGGCAAAGTGCAGGCACAGTCCCTCAGGAGGGAGTGGGGGGGGTGGTTGCGGCCTTCAAGTTTTCACGCTAATAAAGGAGAGACCCGTGAAAATTAGCAGATGGCAGCTGTGGATGCTACATGGCAGTGGTGTTCTAGACCAAGAAGGCCCGGTTTCCCCAGAAATATCTCCATTGCCAAGTGTCTGAACTTACAACTCTATATCGCTAGCTTACGTAATATTTGCCTTCTTACACTTGATTTCAGAGTGCAAAAACAAGTCATTTACTCATTGATTTTTTTTCTCGCGAATATTTATGGAAAGCCGATGACGTGCCAGGCACGATTCTAGGAGCTGAGGTTACTGTGTTGAAGTCCACACAAGCAGTTTCTCCTTCCATGGAACTTAGAGTAAATCATCTCTAGTCTACAGAGTCAAGACTTCCTGGACATGCTTTTAAGATCATCTCTCTCTCTGGGGTAAATGGCTTTACTGGTCTACTTCTATTGACTGCTTTGAATATAAAGTGGATGAACTGGGGACAGTCTTTCCAACAAGTGGGGCTGGGAAAACTAAATATCCACATGCAAAAGAATGAAGCCGTGCTTCTCTCTCACATCATGTATAAAAAGTAACTCAAAATGGATCAGAGACCTAACCTTAAGGGCCACAACTATAAAGCTCTTAGAAGAAAATATCGACACTGGATCTGACAATGACTGTGCATACAGCATTAAAAACAGTCAACAAAAGAAAAAATAAAATAATTAAATGCCATCAAAGTTAAGAACTCTTTGTACATCAAGGATATATCAAGAAAGTGAAAAGACAATCTCCTTAATAGGAGTATTTCCCAATCGTATGCTTGAGAAGAGATTAATATCCAGGATATATAAAGAATCCTAAGACTCATAAGCCAAAAACCAAACAACCCCATTCAAAAATGAGCAAAGGACTTGAAGAGACACTTCTCCAAAGAAAATACACAAATCAGTAAACACAGGAAGAGATGCTCAGCATCTTAGTCTTGGGGAAGCGTGAATGGGAACAGGATACACTTAGCATGCATCAGGGTGCCTACAATAATAAAAATGGAAAATAGTAAGTGCTACCAAGGATATGGGGAAATTCAATCGTCAGGCACTACTGGGAGGGACGTAAGGTGTTGCTGCCACTGTGGAAAGCAGTTTGGCAGTTTCACAGAAGATTAAATGTAGAATTACACGTGACCCAGAATCCCACTTCTAGGTATATATTCGAAAGAATCTAAAGCAGAGACATAAACAGATATTGGTGTGTCAGTATTTCCTGCAGCATTGTTGGCAGTGACCAAAAGGCGGAAGTGGCGCTAGTGCCTTTCAGTGGATTAGCAGATAAATAAAACTGTGACATATATGTGCGTGTGTGCAGGCTCGGCCACTCCGTCATGTTTGACTCTCTGCAACCCCATGGACTATAGTCCACTGAGCTCCTATTTCCTTGGCATTCTCCAGGCAAGAATACTAGAGTGGGTTGCCATTTCCTTCTCCAGGGGATCTTGCCGACCCAGAGAGCCTGAACCTGCATTTCTTGTTCCTCCTGCAGTGGTAGGCGGAGTCTTTACCACTGTGCCACCTAGGAAGCCAAGTGTATATGTATGTGTGCGCTGTGTGCTCAGTCATGTCCAACTCTTTGTAACCCCATGGACTGTAGCCCACAAGGTTCCTCTGTCCATGGCATTCTCCAGGCAAGAATATTAGAGTGGGTTGCCATTTCCTTCTCCAGGAGTATATATGTGTAATGGAATGTTAGTCAATAGAAAAAAGAAATAAAATATTGATGTATGCTAAAGGACGGGTGGTGGATGGACCTTCAAGACATTGTGCTTAGCGAAATAAGCCAGGTATATATACAAATATTGTATGATTCTCTTTACATGAAGTACCTAAAATAGGTGAATTCACAGAGACAGACCATAGGATGGACATCACCAGTGGCTAGGGGAAGAGAGAAAGGATAAGTTATAATTTTATGGGTACAAAATTTGTTGAGGATGGTGAAAAAGTTTGGGGTATAGAAAATGGTGATGGTTAACCAACATTATGAATGTATTAATGCCACTGAATTGAACACTTATGAATGATTAAAATAATAAAGATTTTATGCATATTTTAACAAATAAAAATATTAGGAAAAAATGAGAGGGATTTTGAGTTATGTACATGAACCCAAATAAAGAGGTAAAGAAAACGAGTTGCCAGTTGAGGAGAAGAAACAATAGTGTGTGTGTACATTAGTGCACACACATGCAAATGTGTCGGAGATATTAAGGATTGGATAGATCTTGGGACAAAGGGGTGACCACGGGTACTTAAGTCTAAGGGAGAGATAACCAGTGGGTGAATTTAGGTGGTAAAATGGCCAAGGGATTTCAATGACCTGGAATGTTTAAATTTGCGTATAATTTGTATTTTGTTTTGAAGGATGTGGATAAATAACCCCTCACTTTTATTTTCCCCATTTGGACAAAAACATGAAGTGATTTAGAAGGCTAAATAACCCCTGACAGATGAAAACATCGCATCCTGTCACTTTCAATTTTAGGGCGCCAGTGCTGTGAATTAAGGATCTCCAATCTTCTTGTGAGTTTTGTACTTCTAGGAGAAAATGTCTGAGCCTTGTGAGTTAACAACAGAAAAAAGGAAAATCTTCAAAAGGTAAGATGGGAATTAAAGAAATGATTTAAAAGCAAGGGGTAAGAGGAAGATGTGATGAGGAAGAAGGGAGAGCACCATGAGTATAGCTGCTGCTGCTAAGTCACTTCAGTCGTGTCCGACTCTGTGTGACCCCATGGACGGCAGCCCACCAGGCTCCCCTGTCTCTGGGATTCTCCAGGCAAGAACACTGGAGTGGGTTGCCATTTCCTTCTCCGATGCATGAAAGTGAAAAGGGAAAGTGAAGTCGCTCAGTCGTGTCCGACCCTCAGCAACCCCATGGACTGCAGCCTTCCAGGCTCCTCCGTCCATAGGATTTTCCAGGCAGGAGTACTGGAGTGGGGTGCCGTTGCCTTCTCGGCCGTGAGTATAGCAGGAAGCTGGCATTCTCGGGATCGGTAAAGACCCACCTGGCTCTCTGTCTGTGTCGCCCGTGGATGTGCTAGCAGACACAGGCGTGTATAAGGAAAGAGTGTTCCTTTAGAGAGCATTTTATTTTCTACTCAAAAAAATCTTGGTACAGAATGAAGAAAATGCCTGATATGGCTTCTTGGCTTATTCCTGGAGTAGATTTTTTTTTCTTCATTTCTGGAGGCAATGAAGACTATGCCCTCCTTTCCCCTCTTATAAGAGATGAGCGGATATGTTTGACCCCCCGTGTCATCCTCAGCAGACCGCACCCCCACACTGCTTCTGAGGATGAGAAGCTACCTGTTTCCCTCACTCTCCGCCTGTCTGACAACAGTAATCTCCAGTGACAGCTTTTCATGTTGCCTGTGGGGCTCTGTAAACGGGGCTTCTTGCCTCTAGTAAAAATATTTAAAAGTAGGTTGTTTCGCCTATTTACTAATAGGGATATGACAAAGTAGTAAGCAAGAAACATTTATCGTGCTGTGATATTGGATAAAAGGACTATAGAATATCTCAATATTTATTGTCTATTTATGTTAACTTACATTACTTTTCCCTTGAGAGTTGAAGGACTCACACCTGTGTTCCATGGTCTCCAGGAAACAAAGTTTCAAGTCTGTTCTTCTCCCTTGGCAAAGGAATGGTTGTGATTATGACAAGATGCCTAGGTTTTCAGGGAAGAATTTTCCAAGAGCCTGTGATACCTTTTACTTTTCTTTCTTACTAATTGGAAAAAAAGTGAATGCTGTAATGCTCAAATTCCTGCATTTGGCCAGAACCCATGGTAAATTAGAGAATGAAGCTAGTGTTTCCTAGGAGCATAAGGCCATTAAAATAGCATCAATGAATTGACTGAGCAACTTCACTTTCACTTTTGACTTTCATACATTGGAGAAGAAATGGCAACCCACTCCAGTGTTCTTGCCTGGAGAGTCCCAGGGACAGGAGCCTGGTGGGCTGCCATCTATGGGGTCACACAGAGTCGGACACAACTGAAGCAACTTAGCAGCAGCAGGGTGTATATACACGTCTGAGTTTATATGTAGTGTTGGGTTCACGTGTTTTCAACTTCATGCAAGATGATCTACAAATGACGTAAGTTCTAATTCACATTAGAATGTTGTGTACAAGAATGACACTCTTTTAGCCTGTAAAAATTTCACACAAACACTGTAGATTCCTTCTGAGGTACACCATCAACCCTCAGCCATAAAGAAGAGCTAACAGCTATCCTGGAGTAGTAAGGGCAGTGAGCTTCTAAGACACTGGCAGACATATGTGCCACTTTATTTACATGGAATGCAGAGTTTCTCAGGGCTTCCCAGGGGTCAGTGGTAAAGAATCTGCCTAACAATGCAGGAGGCGCAGGTTTGATCTCTAGGTTGGAAGATTCTCTGGAGTAGGAACTGCAACCCCCCCACCCCACCCCAGTATTTTTGCTTGGAAAATTCCATGAACAGAGGAGCCTGGCAGGCCACAGTCCATGGGGTCACAAAGAGTCAAACACGACTTAGTGACTAGACAATGACTGCAGCAGAGTTTCTCAACTCAGCATTAGAGTCATCTCATATTTTTTCACCCTTTGAAGAATGGTCGTCTCTGATATCCACAGTTCTTACAGCAAAACCAGAAAGTTTTACACAAGCTTCACTGAACAGGTTTCTAGGACTCTGAGCTGAAATGGGAGCATGGAGCCTTGTGGTCCAGCAGCTTATACTCAGGAGGTGTGTCTGGCCACTTGGGATAGTCATAAATTGAACTCAATTGCTTGGAAGAAAAAAAGTAAAATGATACTTCGGGGAGTTATGTCTGGACAATGTTACTTCCCAGGCAGCTCTTACTTTTTAAACCCAATAGAGAAGTTAGAAAGAAAATCATACCCAAGACACAAAGGCACAGTTTTCATCCAGTTCTCTCTTATTAACTCCCTAACGATTACCGATTTTTCTTCCTGTGTGGACTTACCAATTGTATAGCATGACTCATTTTGAAACACTGCTTTCTATTTTTCCAAGCCCATAAAATAGTTTTATTATCCCCGTGGTTATTTCGTCCAATTCACAATTTCAGTACTTTTGGGTACTGATGTCTTATTGGAAAAGCTAGCTCATTAGAAAGTGGGTAAGCATTACTGGGATCATACATTATGAGACTTGGCTACACACTCCCCTGACCGACCCCCTCCTCCCAACCATGACCTCTAGAGCGGAGGTGGTTGTTTTTGTCTCCCCTAGGCTGGGCGTCTACATGGTGTCTTATTTCAGTTTAACATTGCTCTCTGTTGCGTGGAATTTTTAATGCTTGGATGGCTTCAGAGCAATTTGGGATGTTTTATCTGCCCCAAAGTCATTTAGATCTATGGAGAAACTTAAAATGCTCCATCCTTCTATCTATATCTTTCACAGTCCTACTCCCAGAAGGGCTCAAAGGGTTGTGCCCTTTTCTCTGTTGCATTCCAATTATATCAGACAAGCTCATTACCCCAAACAGAGGTACAGACAGTAGTACCTTAGAGGCTTTCACCACTCAAGAGTGCCGGTGAGCCCTTACTGCATATTCTTCCCTGTTAATAGCGATGCTCACTCGGAGAAGGCAATGGCAACTCACTCCAGTACTCTTGCCTGGGAAATCCCATGGACAGAGGAGCCTGGTAGGCTGCAGTCCATGGGATTGCGAAGAGTTGGACACGACTGAACGACTTCACTTTCACTTTTCACTTTCATGCATTGGAGAAGGAAATGGCAACCCACTCCAGTGTTCTTGCCTGGAGAATCC
>SJYA01007721.1:0-17893 GCA_006410615.1 Neotragus moschatus | reverse complement strand
TGTCCAGTTCTAATTGTTGCTTCTTGACCTGCATACAGATTTCTCAAGAGGCAGATCAGGTGGTCTGGTGTTCCCCTCTCTCTCAGAATTTCCCACAGTTTATTGTGATCCACACAGGAAACTTTCAAGGGTGTGCAGTTTCAGATCACGTGTGGCTTTACAAGTCACCGTAACGGTTTCCCAAGTGGCGCTTGTAGTAAAGAACCTGCCTGCCAGTGTAGGAGAATTAAGAGATGGGAGTTTGATCCCTGGGTTGGAAAGATCCCTTGGGGAAGGAAATGGCAACCCAGTCCATTATTCTTGCCTGGAGAATCCCATGGACAGAGGAGTCTGGTGGGTTACTGTCACATAGGGTCACAAAGGGTCTGATATGACTGAAGTGCCTTTGCCCACATGTAGGGGTTTAGGGTTTATTTTAAACACAGTGCAAAGGCAAAAGAGGAGTTTAAACAGAAGTTATGTTCTCTTATGAAGTTGCAAAAACCTCCCCCTAACTGACATGTGGAGGAGTTAAGAGGAGATAATATGGGGACAGCTGGAAAGGTAGAAGCTCACAGTGATATAGAGAAGTCAGGTTTCGGATGTTTTCAGATGGATTTTGGCATCTCCGAATGTTCAATTGAACGAAGAAATGAGAGAATCAAGAATAACTCCAAGACTTGGCTTCAGCAGCTGGATGAGGTTGCTGCCATTTCACCAAGTTGGGCTTGGTCTCCATCCAGGTGCTTTGTTAATGTTTGCATTTAATTGTGGCCATCAGTACTGTAACCCAGGATAGTGACTGCCTGGAGGTGTGATAGGAAGAGTGGGAGGAATGTTTCTGAGATGCTTTGAGACAGTGCCTTCTAAGGAAAAAAAGAAAAAAAGAACAGAAGTAAATAAAAAGAGGGAGGGAGAGAGAAAGAGATTGATTTTCCTCACTTTGGCATGAAAGAAGGATCTCTTCATGGCCTGAAGTTATCCGACCTTGAAGCTTTAGTTCTCCCAACAGATTCACCCCAAACCTTTGGTGAAATCTTACCCTTTGGCCCAAAGAGTGAGAAGCTAGGAGAAAGCCCTATTTCCCTTTAAGGTTAGATCCGAACTATTAAAAGAAATGATTAAAGACAATCTGGGTGATACAAATGAACTTGAACGCTTTGTGAAGCTACAGCTTCCTCTGTAGAAGAATGAAGTGGAAGGCAGGAAGCTTTTATAAGTTTAACAAACAAGGAAGAGTAAATAATTGGCCGGGGCCCCAGATGCCAACTTACTTGCAACTGGAAGGCTTGGCATTTGGGATCAGCTGCCTGGATGTCCTGCATTTCTGGTCTAGCAGAGCATTTACAGGGAAAGTGACCTAAGTTTCAGTTTGCTGACACGCCCCCGCCTCCCAGGCCTGAAAGTTATTTCAACACAACAGCTGCAGGACTTTTTGCTTAGGAGCCTTGGAGCATCTCTTGGACAGAACAAGCATCAAATGTGACTTCACTGAGGGAACTAGATGGAAGGCAGAGCATGAAACTTGTTTTTCCAGTTGAACGAGACCTATCTTCCTCAATTGTTGCCCCCAGCATGACTGGGATCATTTACAAATTTCTAGTCTGTCCCTGGAGGCAAGAATGGGGGGTGAACCCAATACCCAAAGACACACTGAGTCACCAAGTCACTAATCCCATGAGTCTGCTGCTCCAACCTCCCTTCTTTCTCTCCCACGAGGTCTCCTTTCCTGGATGATGAGGTTGGCAATGCCCCTCATCCTACCCCAGAGATGGTAGTATCTGGACTTTAAGTTCCAAAGAAGCAAACATGCGCTCTACACAGACACTTGCAGGGTTAGAAGAGTGAGATCTTTTCCTTACTTTAACCTTTTGGCCTCGCAAATGAATCCATGTCAAGGGCTTTCTCTCTGTAAACATCTATGCTACCAGTAAGGGGCTTCCCTGGTGGTTCAGATAGTAAAGAATCTGCTTGCAATGCAAGAGATCAGTATTTGATCCCTGGGTCAGGAAGATCCCCTGGAGAAGGGAATGACTACCCACTCCGGTGTTCTTGTTCAGAGAATGCTATGGACAGAGGAGCCTGGTGGACTACAGTCCATGAGGTTGTGAAGAGTTGACATGACTGAGAAGCTAACACTTTCGTATTTCATTTCAGTTCGCTAGTAGTAAGAGCTCAGATCCTGGACACAGACCAAGGGTTTTTAGCTTTGCTGCTTACTATGTGAGTGAACTTGAGCATTCCCTTAACCTCTCTGAGTCTTAGTTCATGTGAAGATCAAGGGTGTCAACTTAAAAAAAAAATGCACAATATGAGAGTTGCCAGGTAGGTTTTATTTGGGGGTAAAGTGAGGACTGAAGCCTGGGAGACAGCTTCTCAGATAGCTCTGAGAAACTGTTCCGAAGAGGCAGCAGGAAATCTCAGTATATGTGTGATTTCAGTGAATGAGGAGTACATGCAATCAACCACATATTTTTCCAGAAGGTTTCTAACAATCTGAAGCTTTCTGCCAATCATAAGGAACAGTCATCACCATAAAGGATTTTAGTGCTTTTCTAGGTAAGAGGAGATACAAGAATTGAGCCAATGAAATTGGCTCCTAAAAATATCAAGTTATCTGAAGACTTCTCCTGCCAGTTTTTCCCAGAACCCAGCGCCTCACTCCTGCTCTCCATCCGGAGTTCCTTTCATGGGGTGTTGAAAATCAGCAGCTGCAGCAACACGCGATTTAATCCTTGTAGAGGTAGTGGGCAAGTGTTCATGGCAAGAGCCAATTTATAGTTGACAGAGCTTTAGAGGAATTTCTGGAGAGCGTGCATAGATGGTTATCAATAAATAAGTCAATAAACATCTCTCTGTGTATTTTTCTCTCAATCCAAAAATATTTAGCTTTCTTAGATGTTAAAAAAGAATTAAATTTGTGATTTCAAAAGCAACATATTTAAAATTTTTAAGGTATTCACCTGATATGAAGTCTATCGTTTTCCAGTATTAAAATTCTCAAATGCTCCGCTCAAGCTATGCTTTGCCATAACTGAGAGTTGCTCCTTTCATCGTTGCTGCCATTCCATTTAGCTTCCACTATAAGTTCACTACAGGGTAGCTGTCTGCAGATTGTTCTTAATAACAATGCCGTCGAGTTTTGAACCTATAATTCATGAATTAGGTTGAAAACTAAATGACAGAAGATAAAACTGTAAATCATAGTACTAGAAGAGCAACTTGGGATATTCAAACAGATGGAACCCAGACATCTAAGATTTGTGATCTTCTGGCTCCTAATTATTATTGTTAGCAGCGGAGAGGATTAAAAATAGGTGGATGTCTGTGATAAACAAAGAGGTAGCTTACACAAGCTCTTCTGGGGTTAAAAATAGAAATGTAAATAAAAGCAAAGAGGTCACCAAATAGTTAAGATCTTCTAGAGCAAAAATAGCCACTTCTGAGTTCAGCTGTTATTTGCAATAAGGTCCACTGATAGCCCCAGTCATTCTAAAAATGTCCCTTCATCTTATCCATTTTTCTCCTTAAAAGACAAAAAGGACAGCAAAACAAAGCAAAAACAAAGAAACAGAGGAGACAAGTTATATAATCTAACTCTGGAAGACTAACCATTTTTATTTCTTATTGCCATTTGAATTGGAAAGGGAACACTCAGTCCTAGAACAGGGTAATTCTTCTCGTGTTTCTTTGTCCACAACTACAAGTAGGAGATAATTCAGAGCCTTTGCCAATCAGAAAACACAACAGAGCTGTACTCACTTCTCGTTTGTTTTTTTAGCCATCACAGGCGTGCTCCTTGAACCTCAAACATCCTATCAGATCCTGGAAGCTTCACCCAGGCTTACCTAGAGTGCTTCTGAAAAGAAAGGCATCTGAGAAGGCTCCTCGTATTGTTCTGTGAACATGTCATAGTTGAGCTGACTTCTTAAAATACTCTCCACCCTTGTTTTTTCATGTGGCACCAAAATGTAATCTGTATGGAAGCCAAAACTGCAGACACGCTGAATCTGTGAATACTGAGGAAGTGGTTTCCTTAGCAATAACTGGCATGTGAAAGTCAAAACTTCCTCTCCCTCTCATGTGACCTTTTTTCAAAGCAATTCAGCTCGAGGACAATAGAATTGAATTCCAGGCACCCACAGTGTTCATGAATTGCTAAGCAGTGATTCACCAAGCACCCAAATTACGATAGACAGCTTGAGCATTTTGTTAGTGGAATGGCTTAGTATTCAAATTTTTTCTCCTCACTCCGTACATCAGTTTTCCTCATTCCTCGTGCCCACCACTCTGAGATAATGCAGGTAAAACACAGTGGCCCCAATTAGTGATTAATATACGGACTTTGGACTGTTAGAAGTAGAATGTTATATTACCTATGATAACTATTTGCTCCTTTTGGATAACTCGGATATTAGATAGTTATAGAAAGGTTTGGTTGATAAATAAAGTCTACTATTTGCTCAGAATAATATTTATTTTTTTGACTTCTTAAATGATGTTTTAGAAGCACTGAAGATTTTACTCATTCCAAAGATCAGTTTATCTTGACTCACTCATCCCATCCCACACCCCCCTTTAAGAAAGTGCTGAATTTGGCTTACAAATTGCAGGTTCTGGTCGGTCCTTAGAGGTTGAAAGTGAAAGTGAAAGTGAAATCGCTCAGTCGTGTCCAACTGTTTGCGACCCATGGACTGTAGCCCACCAAGCCTCTCCATCCATGGGATTCTCTAGGCAAGAATACTGGAGTGGGTTGCCATTTAATTTAACAATGTACCAAGAGGTGGGACCTGAGGGTACCCTGCTGTTTTGCCTTTGATTAATTATCAATGTTCTTGAGGGACATAAACAAGACTCCCCTAGGAGTTTCTCTTTGGAGCCTCTGAACTGTGAATCTCAGGATCACTAACATCACTCATCTTCCTGCTGCCATCGTCCTTTGAACTGACTTGGCAGTAAGTGATGCCAGACAGACCCAGAACCCAGAAGCTGGGTGCCTTCTCCTTTGTGACCCTTGTGTACCCCAGGCACTGCCAGTGGCTCTCATGTTTGGTTATTTTACTCTCGAAATGCATAAAGAGAGGACCTGGCAAAAGGAGTGTTGCATAACAGTTGATCAATAAATAAGAGTTTTGCCTCTGTCCTCCATGTGGCTTGTCCATTCTGATATTTTTCATTCAGTTTATGCCTGTCTGCTCCTGGTTTAATGTCTCTCCTGGACTCAGGCCTAGAACTTTCTTATTCCAGTGGCCCCAACTGTTAATGTCCTTGATGGCAGATAACGGACAAATCCTGATAACAGTGTAAGGATCTCCAGAGAATTCACTCTCACCATGCTTGTGAGACTGTTAACAATCTGAGTGCCCCAAGCAAGCAGGGAAATCTTCCATGACCTCTGACAGAGGCAGAGGACGTTTGCAATGTTCTCATGCGTCCAGAACACATCGCTCTCTGGTGGTGAGAGAGCGGGGCTTAGCGGAGCTTATTTCTCTCCTTGGACATGTGGGCCACTGTGTGTGTCCACTGGGATTCCTCCGTGAGAAACGGATCTCATTTTCGTGGCATCAGTTCTGTGAGCATCCTCTTCTTTTCCTGACAAAGGAAAAGAAATGTCACAAGGAAAGTACTGAGTTGCCCACTGGAGTAAAATCCAGATGAAGACAGTGGTGGGTGCTGGGGGGAAAAACAGCGATAAGGAATTGCAATACGTTTAGTGCTTATTTGTTGTTGACTCAGTTGGTCAGAGAAGTGACTCTAGGAGTCAGGGGTGACCTTGCTAAACCCTTTTATCTCTAGACTTTGGAACCTTGGATAAGCCACAAGCATTCAAACTGTGTTCCATGGAGCCTTGGAGGTCTGCTTTGCTGGGGTCCAAGGACAGGTGATAAAAGGGACATGTAGCAGGTGGGATTTTGGGTGCCTGAGCTTAGTGAAGCTCTGCTTTTATCTAATTTTATATACTGATTTAGCTTGTTAAAAGGGGATCTTTGGCCAAAAAAAAAAAAGCGGGGCGGGGGGAGAGATACAGGCCATGTATTTTCTAATTTCTTTCAGCCTTGATATTCTGCAATTGTGCAACTACAAACTTTTAGTTTATAGTTCATAATAAAACAAATTATGAAATCCAAAACACTCACACAAACATGAACCACAAAGCTTGTTTCGTGACCAAAGACTATTTTAATCTTAGTCAGAATCTTATTAATGTCCATTTTGGTCCAAAGTGTTGAGAAATATGTCATAGATAATTCAGAATAAATCTGTGGCAATCAGTGGAAGGAAACAATGACCAAAAAAAAAGTCAGTGCAACCGTGAGGTTAACGTACTTGTAATTCAGTTCAGTTTTCCTTATTATTCTGGTGGTGGTGGGGAAAGTCCCTTACACTGGCAAGACATTGGGGGCTATCTCAAATTGAGTGATTTTATTGATTCTTTTCAACCTTTGAAAATGTCATAGGTTCTGCTGGGTACTCAAAGTGAATATCTGAAAAGTAAATGATACTTTGTCCACATGTTGGGCAACGTGGGAGGAATCAGGGCCACAGAGTGGAGGCGGCCATCATTCTGGCCACGTGACTGTTCTCTAAGTGAGAGTCGGGTCACTCTCTGCACAGCCAGTTTCAGGAAGTAAATTGCTTGACACCTATGCCTTATTATTCAATGTCTTCAGAAAAGGCTGCAAGTGAAGCAGTCAGCCTTTCTGGCATGGTTTCACCCCGATTACAAAGGCTATTGTTGAACGGTGCCAACTGGAATTCTTTGACTGTTAGCAGGTTCAGCAGGCTGTGATTACAATAATTACAGACCTGTGAAGGTCAAACTGACAAAACCGAATATAAACTGGGATAACCCACTGCACTGGTTCTTTCCTTGCTCTTTGGGATTTGGTGGTGGTTGTTGTTGGAAGATTTGCCAAGTAGTAAGTATTTGGTAAGAAAATAAAAACAGAAGTTGTTGATTTCACAATTTGGTTTGACCCCGTAGAATCACTGTTCCAGGTAGGTCCCTATGCGAAGACAACACAGTACTTCCAGGTCCAGGTATATTTTTGGTTCCATCACATTTCTCCCTAGTCATGACCCTGAGTTTGTGTGATGTATCTAGGTACTTTTTAAAGAATATCATGAGTCTTCAATGTTTTACCCCCTTATTTTTCTCTTTGTGTGACTGTGGTACTGCATGCAAATGAACAGATATGTATTTTTGGTTCATCTGTGTATTGTTTTTGAAATATTTAGAAGCAATGACTCTCATGGAAAGAGAACCTATAGAATTCTACAAAAAATAAATGGTCTTCTCATAACTGTCTAGCTAAAGACTAGAATAAAGTGACTTCTCAGGTACACTAAATACAAGCAAGTCTTTATTTTCCTCTGTCTTTTTGATGGTTACAAGCAATAGTTAAGGTTATAATCAAGTAAAAATAGTCTGCTATCAGGTATAGTATATGGAGAAATAGAGACAGGTAGGAAAAAATCCTCTCTGTACATAGATGACAGTGTTTGCACAGTGCTAGGAAAAGGCAAGGGCTCAACACAAAGGCTGAATGAAGCCAAAATAGTGGAAGTGGGTGGAAATTAATCAATTCACAGAAATCCAGATGTTCTGCATACTAAAGCCAAGTCTCTGAATCCTGCCTGCCAGAGATTTTCATGTCTCCTCCAGATGTCTGCTTTCAGGTAGAGACTGTCATCTCACGTGCCTGATCTCATTATAATTTACCACATTGTTCAAAATTTAGAGTGGTGATGACAGGAATAAGGATAGGGTAGTGTAAGTCATTGTTCACGTTCCAGTAGAAATCACATTGTTAAAGGATACCATTTTAAAAAAAGAGAAAGGACAAAATCATGCCTCTCCTACAAATGTCAAATGAACGCATGTTACAGATTTTATTTAACTCACCAGTTAATGAGGAAGGCAGTAAAATGTTATGGTCTGTTCAAAGGAGAATTCTGAGAACCTTCTATGGAAGGATAGTGATACATGTAGAGATCGAGATGTAGGTATAACATAGATCTTTTAGGGAATTTTGAAGTGAAATTTTGAAAGAGGATCTGCCCACAATTGCATTTCACTGGATACAATTATTTTCATTTCTATGGACAAGGGTCTTTTGCATTTTCACCAGTTTCTACAAGTACAGAGCTGTGTAATAGCTTAGACAATGAAAGGCAGAGATAACCTAGAGTTGTGCACTAAATAAGACACTAACTAGTGTTTTTTTATTCAAATTTCAAAGCCTTTACTGCCAATGTTCATAAAAGACTTTGTTTACTAAGGTAAAAGTATTTATGTCTACAAATATTTCCAAAACTCCCATAGGACTTTTACCGAACATCACCTACTTGACCACTTTCTTAGACACTCGCAGCTATACCATTGATTCTTATATATATCTTGCCTTACTACAGCTCCTTGTTTTAATTGCATCCTATTCATCACACTGAATGAGATGAGGGAGGCATTCCTGCACCTATGACCCTGATGTCAGCCAAACACACAACGTGACACTGGGCAGATGGCTCAAGAGTAATTTCTTAGTCACATTTGCTCTCAGCCAGGGGAGAGGGACATTGTGCTATCCTGCATTACACAGGGCTGCACTCAGTAACAGAGCAAACAGTCAGGGCCATGGAGGGCAGGCTTTGTAGAGTCAAGAGGATGAACTGCCCTGGAGTTCCCACAGAAGGATGTGACCGCTTTGTTTGACTAAATCCACAGAGGACGCGATGGTTGGATGGCATCACCGACTCAATGGACATGAGTTTGAGTGAACTCTGGGAGCTGGTGATGGACAGGGAGGCCTGGCATGCTGCAGTCCATGGGGTCGCAAAGAGTCAGACATGGCTGAGCGACGGAACTGAACTGAACTGGACTGAATTGGCTAGAAAAGAACTTAGACCCATTATGCAGGGACCAGCAAGAACTATCCCAGGTTTGTTTGCTCAGGAGGGTTGATTGGCTAAGGGACATTTTCTGCTGGGTTGAGTAGGGATGGAAACGCGTTAGCCCATTCGAGGTCATCTGCCTTTACCCAGTTAACAGTGAGCCTTCATCTCAGGGCTGATGTCACACTTCTCTAGAGTAACAGCCAAAGCTAGCCATCAAATAAACAGTTTCTTGACCTCCTACTATGTGCTAGGTATGCTTCCAGCCTCTGAATATGCAGCAGTGGAATAATAAAGATCCCTTCTATACATGCCAGGAAGAGTTGATAAGCAAATATAAAATACTTAGTATGACAGAGTGAAAGGGTAATGAAGGAATTGTAAGCAGGAGATGGAAAAATGAAGCAAAGGTGGATGGTGGCAGGACAATGCCTCGGAAATTTTAAATGTGGTGATGGGAAACCTCAGGCAAAAATGACATCTGAGATAAGAACTTGTGAGCCAGGACAGTGTCTGCAGAGGGAGCCTGGAGATGGAGAGATCAGAGACATTTAGCAGAAAGATGCATTTGTGTTCAAGGGTCCAGGATGACTTGAGGAGTGAGCTGGGGCAGGAGTGAAAGGAGATGAAGTCATAGAGATCGGAGCATGAACGGGATAGGGCTTTCTAGCCTTTGATTTTTGCTGAAAGAGTTGGGAGTCCGTTGAAGGAATTAGGGCCAATTGACTAGTTTCTCTCTTTCATCTTTCAGAAGAAGTGCTGAGAACATAAAGACTGCTCAATAGATTATCATCAGATCATTGCAAAGGAGGCAACGCCTTCCTTCACTGCTTTCCATGATTGTCGACCATGCTCACAATTAGCGGTAGGTGCCTTCTCCCCTAAAACACACACTGCAGGAAAATGGGCACTCAGAAAATACAGTGTGCAAAATGTTGAGTTGTTGAGGCAATTCCTATGTCTTCCCTGGTCACATCTCCTAACATATCTGGGTCTTCTGCCACAGAAAGCAGAGGGAAAGGAGAAACTCACACACTTATCAAGAGATATAGTCTTTCCCTACTCTCACAAATTCTAGAATTTCCTGCAGCTCTCTCCTACAGGACAAGAAATGTTTGAACTTTAATGCATTAAACATATTTCAACTAGCTTTACTTCTTCATAAATTCGGTTTATGTGATGGAAATATTTCAAACTATATAACAGTTATAAATTTTTGCTAGGATGGACTCAACATATTTCCTTCTATGAACAAGTCCACATATAAAAACGGCACATGTTATAAATTCTGAGATCAGAAACGACTGTGCATAGTGCAGTTTGACAGACAAGACTCATAACTTTGTCCACTCATGCCTTTCCTGAATAAATAAATATCTATCATTGAGACAATTTCCCCATTTTCCTCTTCTCCCTCCTTGGCCATAGGAGTGATGTTTTCACCGTGAGTGTTAGAGAGAGAGGTTGGTATACATAATACAATGAAGAATTGGAGATGACGAGAAAGTTGGAGGAATCACTTCAGCTGCTGCAGAAGTGAGTCATTCTGAGTCCAGAAGCTGATGGTTCGGTTTTATCCAGATTAAACAGCACTTGTCATCAAGATTCAATTCAACCAAAACTCGATCCTGAGAGCCTACTTCCTCTCATCCCTTCCAGAACTGACCATGCACTCACTGGACCATTACTGTCATTCTGTATAAGGCACTCTGTAAGTTCAGTCTGTTTTTCCTATGAGACTAGAGGCAGTTTAAGGACAGAGACCACAACTTTGTCATCCCTTTATCCTGAACACAGAACCCAATGTCTCATACATGAAGGATTCAAGAAATATTGTGGATGGTCCCATATTATCAGATTCACAAGGTGTGGTGCTGTAACATGTGAGAATGACACCTAGTTCAGCTTCGGGATTTGAGGAAGGTCATGGGCTTCCTATGGCATCACTGACTCGATGGACATGAGTTTGCGCAAGCCCCAGGAGTTGGTGATCAATAGGGAAGCTTGGCATGCTGCAGTTCGTGGGGTTGCAAAGAGTCAGATAAAACCACGCAACTCAACGGCCTGATGGGCTTCCCGGATACCTCAGTTGCTAAAGAATCCGCCTGCAATGCAGGAGACCCCGGTTTGATTTCTGGGTCAGGAAGATCCGCTGGAGAAGAGAGAGGCTTCCCATTCCAGTATTCTTGGGCTTCCCTTGTGGCTCAGCTGGTAAAGAATCTGCCTGCAATGTGAGAGACCTGGGTTCAGTCCCTGGGTTGGGATGATTCCCTGGAGAAGGGAAAGGCTACCCACTCCAGTATTCTGGCCTGGAGAATTCCATGGACTGGATAGTCTATTGGGTTGCAAAGAATGACTTTCACTCCACTCCATTCTTTTTTCAGAGACAGCATCATTACAGAACAAAGCCACTATGGGTAGTGGAGTTTGGCGGTATTTGTCTTTGGTGCAAACTCTTGCTTTGTGTGCAAGAAATCAGTTTACTGATTCTTTTTTCAGTAATTCTCATGCAACCACCATCTCAGATTGCAAAGAATCTGCCTGGGTTAAATCCTTGGGACTGGAAGATCCGCTGGAAAAGGATATGGCAACCCACTTCTGGATAATTCCATGGACAGAGAAGCCTGAAGGGCTACAGTCTATGAGGTCACAAAAAAGTTGAACAAAACTGAGTAACTACACTGTCAGTATCACTTTTCTTTTTTCATGCAACCACCATATGTAATCAAGGGGGAAATCGTGACTGATGAAACATCCAAATGGTCATACCACAAAACAGGACTCATGCAAACTACGATCTATTTTTATCAGAGTATTGGGTGCCTTCTCAGAGGGCAGCATGACACTGCTGGGATTATTATGATAGTCAATATTCAATAGTGTTTTTTCTCCTTTGTGGATGTCCAGGGGTGAGGAGTTGGGCTTCATGTTCTGGAGCAGAGCCCTAAGGGAGAACTGCTCAGGGCAGCACACGTGGCAACTTCAGGGCCATGGAGAAGGGAGACCACAGAGTCTTCTGACTGACGCACAGAGACTGAGCGATTCTTCAAAGTGTTTCCCACCCTGCATTATAAATACCCTCCCATACCCTCCAGGGCTTCATTGATTCTGCCAGACATGATAGCTTCAGGCACGAGGAGAGCTGGATGGTGGAAGTAGCCAGTGAAAGAGCACAGATGGCTGGTGGGCTGCACGTCCAGTTGGGAACTGACCATCAGAAATCAGAATAGCTTTGTGCAAAATCGGGACCCTCAGAAGGATGCTCACTCATGTTGGAGAACAGCCCCTGCTGTCTTCCTCAGGCAAGCTGGAGACCCAGCTGGTTCTTTGTCCAAAGAAAGGAAGCATCCTGGCAAATGGGAGACGCTGAGGTCACAGACAGATGGCTTTTCTCAAAGAAAATTTTGAGTAAGACTTAACTAGGCACAGCATCTCTTCTAAGGGACAGAAGGTTTCAGGGAAGGTCCTACCGGTAGTTAGTCCTCTGTCTTCACTCCAAGATGGAATCAAGGGACTCCTGGGCCAATTTTGGCTCCACGGGCCCACGGATTCTCAGAGAAGCCCCATGTCGAGTCTGAAGGGCAGGCAAATGAGAAAGGCATGGGGACATGGGGACACCAGAGGAAGAGGAAGAGAGATGAGGGGATGGAGACTCCCTAGGGGAGGAAGAGAGAATTGTTCAGGGCACTCTTGATGGCTCAGATTAAGGTTGAGTCAGTAGGTGCCACTGGCACGGATGCCAACAAGGGGGACAGAGACTGGCACCCCCAGTGGCCAGGCTGGCTGGACATGTGTGGCTGGTCCTGCCCACACCAGCACCCTCTAGATAGCCCTATGCATTGGCCCTGAGGTCACTGAGCTCATGGGGGCGTCAGAGGTCCTGTGTCATCATGGTCAGCATCCTGTCTGGGGGAAGGGGTTTTCTGAAGATGGAATTCTGCACCTCTGGTGCGGAATTCCCCACTTGGACAGCCTCCTTCACCCACTTATGCCTCCCGCCTCCCTTTCCTACATATAATGGCTCTTTGGAATTCTGTGGGCGGCAGGGGTTTTCTCCCCAGCTCCTGTGCTCAACCATGTGGAACGCGAAGGACTAAGAACTATGACACCTTCTTTTTGTAAGCATTTTGATGAAAGGACAAGTGAGAGTCACAGATCTTCAAGCAGGTAGCAGAGGAGTCTGGAAAGCCTTATTTATCAACAGGAGTAACTCCTTTCTGGACCATCCCAAAAGATTGGCATGGGCCCAACAGCCCAGCTTGGAGAGAATCTTGTTTATAGAATAAGCGAGGTGGTGGGTAGCTTTAATAGCATTTCTCTCCCTCCTCTAAGCCCCAGATCTGTCCCTCTAACACCAGTGTCCTCTTTGCCGTTTCTCTCTTTCATTAAATGCCTTTGAAGTGGTGGATTACATTTTTTTGCCCCTGACTTTGAAAATTCCTTCTGGCTAGTGGATTTCAGAACTGCAAGTGCATTAAACTTTTCCCTCCTCTTTTGAATTAATACTGTACTCTAGGTTTTTTTTTTTTCTTTCCATTTTGGGGGACCAACTACTGTGTTGTTTTATATTACATTTTCATTTCAGAACTGTTTGAAAATGGAACTCATGCCATGCACGTGAATATTTTGCCTCCTCTTGGCCGATTTAATCAGCATGGATACCATTATTCATGCAACTGCATGAATAATTTATTTCACTGTTGTAAAAGTTTAATAAAAGTTTTCTTGTCTTTATCAAATTCCATGTTACTCTTTGTTCATTTTATAGCAGCAGCATAATCAGAATATAAAGCAGTGAATGGCTTGGACTGCAGCCTTGAAACTCTGGGGTCAATTTTATTGCAGTTTTACCTATGATTAAATATGATTTAATACATGGAGGAAATATAGTACCTCTTTAGATCTAAGCATGACCAGCTCTAACCTGTCAGCAACATTTTAAAGTTAGAAAAGATTTGGAATCTCATTGCTACAGCTGAGATGCCAGCCTCATTTGTACCATTTGACAAACAATGTGGTTTTTGTGCGTGCACGTTTGCACATGGGCATGCGTGTGTATATGGTCTTCTGCTACTGCTGCTGAGTCACTTCTGTCGAACCCCTCTCTTTGTGACCACATGGGCTGTAGCTCGCTGGGCTCCTCTGTCTGTGGGATTTTCCAGGCAAGAATACTGGAGTGGGTTGCCATTTTCTCCTCCACGGGGTCTTCTCAACCCAGGGACTGAACTCATGTCTCCTGAGGCTCCTGCATTGCAAGCAGATTCTTTTCCACTGAGTCACCGGAGAAGTCCAGAGTATAATGATGAATAATCATTGGTGATGAATTCTTAATCCAGACAAGTGCTATTTCTTCACATGAATAGAGACACTGAAAACAAAGTATTTGTTAAGAATGATTTGTTCCCCTAAATCTCCAAGCTATCCACTTTTACACAGTGAAATGACTCTATAGATTAAATGTAGCTTACTATTTATGTATGTATCTTTAATGCTAGTATGTCAGACCTTATAAACAAAAGCCATCAACATTTACATCTATATATAAGTCAGGTCACATTATTATGAAATTTTGAGTGCTGAAATTGCAAGCACACTCTCTTCTTACCATCAGGCACTATATAGCTGAAAGATAGAAATTAGCTCAAGAGGGCTATGAAGAATCCAGGGACTTTATCTTGTAAAAGACAGAAACCTATAATGACATATGATTTAACTACAGAGTGTGAAGGGTTACTCATAGCCCAGAAAGTGTTCACTTGCTGACACAGATCCACAATCGCTTATTTTAAACTCTTGAAGTCAGGATGAGTTTTATAAATCAGAATTTGGGGGATTTTAGAGAAGTAATAAAATACATCTACTATGTATAATGTAATATTACCCATGTGGCTGAGAGCAGCCCTCTAGAATAAAATGTTTAGTATTTCTTCAAGGAAAATTATAAATGTTCATTTTATGTGGGTTAATTAATGACTAGAAATATTTTGTGTCCATTTAGACCAGATTTGGTTGTCAAATGAGCTCAGATCAGGTCAGATTTTACTATAAATTGTCTAGTTGGGCTCTTTGACACTGTAGAATGGTGCCTACATATCAGTAAACAGCTCTAAGTGCCTGCCTGGTCTGGGTTCTCTCTCTCTAGATGCCCTGCTTAAGTCAAGTACGACATAGTCCCTTCTTCCAAAGAGTCTAGCTGATGAGTTGCTTAAGCAAACTGATATTTATGTATGTGCTTTGGATACCAAAGGGAAAATGAGAAGGACCGTCCAGATGACACTGGGGATTCAGGGAAAATTCCTAAAGAATTTGCCATCTCTAATCTCACCAGAAATACCTTCACAAATGAATGAATATATATATATATTACACACTTCCAGAAGAATTGTACTTCTATACCTGCTTTAGGAACCAAGCAATCAACACAGCATAAAATGGTAAACCTCAAAAATTCCCCATGGGTAAAAGTGAACATTTACTAAATTATGCCACAGTAAGAAACTATTTCTATATTTCGGTGGTTTACAACATAAACAGCTTATTTCTTGTCCGTATTACATATAGATTGTTCCATGTGTTTCCTCTTCTCTGGGATGCAGATTGAATGATCAGTTCTTACCTGGAACATTGCTACTCTTTGAGAAAAGGAAAGTTGGTTCTTGATTATGCAATGACTCTCAATGTGTCTGCCAGAACTGGCACATGGCATTGCTACTCATATTTCACTGGCCAAACCAAGTCACATGGTAAGACCTGATATCAAGGAAGCACAATCTCCCAACATGGATGTCCCATAAAAGCACCCTGTAAACATCACGCAGCAAATGTTGACATTAATACAGTCTACCCAATGACTTCCTCATTCTTTCATACATATTCTTCATTGACCAGCCGCCCTGTCTCCTCAAGTCAACAGCAAGTGCCTATCTATTGAACAAGTGGTGAGTCAATTCCCTCAACTAGTGAAAGGGCCATTCCTACCAGATGGAAAATGTATCTTGTGTAGTGAAAGTAGTTTGGAAAGATGTACGTTGATGAGTGACAAGAGTTAAGAGCTTAGAAGAGGTATTGGCCAACCAAAGACAACTGGGCCTTGGGAAATGGGTAAAAAGTTCAACAACAACACCACCACCAAAGCAACAGCAAAAGAGACCAAACATTTCTGGAATCATATATTAAACTGTTTCAATCATTTAACTAAAATATAGAACACTTCTGCATAGAGCTATCATTGAATGAATGCACTGTGATCATTCAGAAAGATTCATCAGTGAAAATTCATACACGTGTTTGATAACCTAGAAACATTTGTTTCCAAACATGTATTCACTGCATTAGGAGCATAGAATAAGATGCTGCAAGGATGGAAGATAGAGGATTAAGCATTTGTTTTCAAGATTAACATGATAGTTTAATTATATTTTGTTTGTGGAACATATGGTGATCCCTGGAGGAAAGAAGAGCAACTTTATAAAAGACAATAAAACTAGTAAATATGCTGCACTCTATCTCACACTCTTAAACATAGTATCCTGTTTTGGTCTTCTTATGATCACAGAATTGTAAGAATTGTAGAGGTCCCAGAAAAGAGGAAGAAAAAATTATTAACGGTGTCCAAATGTGTATATATAACATATTACATGATATTATATATAGTAAGTCTAAGGCTATATACAAAGATTATAGTCCTATATTTATGAAGAAAGCTATCTGTAAGTTATAATTTTAAAAAATATTGCTTCAAGACTGAATCAAAAGAAATGGAATTTAGTTGAATCAAATGATTTAAGATCTTGAAGCATTAGTCATACACATATGTATTTGGTTACAGCAATTTCCTATAAATATTATTTAAATATTACTGAAATCAAATAATCTCATAATTCAATGTGTGTGATTATGATTGTTACATATTTCTATTTTTAATATTTGATGAATAATTTCAACTATGGCCCTTGTTTCCAACCATCAGAAATGACTATTTAAAGCAGAAAATTAACTAATTGTAAGGATATAGATGTTTCAGGTTAAAATATATACAGCCATGAGACCACTGTTCCCACTCTAACAAACAGAAAAAGGTAGACAAATTATAAAATCATGGTTTGGTTTTTTCCGTTAAAAAACTGAAGATTAAAAGATATATAAATTGATTCACATTGTCATAGAGCAAGAGACCTACACAATATTGTAACAAATATCCCCCAATAAAAGTGTATCTGGTACAGGACGCTCAGGGCTGGTGCACTTGACCCAGAGGGATGGTATGGGGAGGGAAGTGGGAGTGGGGTTCAAGATGGGGAACACATGTACACCCATGGCAGATTCATGTTGATGTATGGCAAAACCAATACAGTATTGTAAAGTAATTAGCCTCCAATTAAAATAAATAATTTTTTTTTTAAGTTTATCTGGGAGAGTGCTACTGCTACTGCTGCTAAGTCGCTTCAGTCGTGTCCAACTCTGTGCGACCCCACAGACGGCAGCCCACCAGGCTCCCTCGTTCCTGGGATTCTCTGGGCAAGAACACTGGAGTGGGTTGCCATTTCCTTCTCTAATGCATGAAAGTGAAAAGTGAAAGTGAAAAAGTCACTCAGTCATGTCCGACATTCAGCGACCCCATGGACTGCAGCCTTCCAGGCTCCTCTGTCCATGGGATTTTCCAGGAAAGAGTACTGGAGTGGGTTTCCATTGCCTTCTCCATCTGGGAGAGTAGGTAGGGATAAATTGGAAGATCAAGGTTGATATATACAGGCTGGTGGTGGTGGTTTAGTCACTAAGTCGTGTCTGACTCTTGCGAACCCATAGACTGTAGCCTGCCTGGCTCCTCTGTCCATGAGATTCTCCAGGCAAGAATACTGGAATGGGTTGCCATTTCCTTCTCCAGTATACAGGCTGCTGCTGCTGCTGCTGCTGTCGCTTCAGTCGTATATGGGAGAGTTGGACCATAAAGAAAGCCAAGAATACACAGAGGAACTGTACAAAAAAGATCTTCATGACCTGGATAATCATGATGGTGTGATCA
>SJYA01007720.1:0-17900 GCA_006410615.1 Neotragus moschatus | reverse complement strand
GGCACCTACTGACCTGGGGAGTTCCTCTTTCAGTATCCTATCATTTTGCCTTTTCATACTGTTCATGAAGGGATTCTCAAGGCAAGAATACTGAAGTGGTTTGCCATTCCCTTCTTCAGTGGACCATATTGTGTCAGACCTCTTTACCATGACCTGCCCGTCTTGGGTGGCCCCACAGGGCATGACTTAGTTTCATTGATTTAGACAAGGCTGTGGTCCGTGTGTTCAGATTGACTAGTTTTCTGTGATTATGGTTTCAGCGTGTCTGCCCTCTGATGCCCGCTTGCAACACCTACTGTTTTACTTGGGTTTCTCTTACCTTGGACGTGGGATATCTCTTCACGGCTGCTCCAGCAAAGCACGGCTGCTGCTCCTTAGGTTGGATGAGGGGTATCTCCTCACGGCTGCCCCTCCTGAACCTGAACGTGGAGCAGTTCCTCTCAGCCCTCCTGCGCCTGCGCAGCCACTGCTACTTGGACATGGGGTTGCTCCTCTTGGCCGCCGCCCCGACCTTGGGCGTGGGGTAGCTCCTCTTGGCTGCCGCTCCCACCTCAGATGTGGGGTAGCTCGTCTCGGTCAACCCTGACCTTGGGCGAGGGGTAGCTCCTCTTGGCCAGAGCAGCACCAGATTATGGGGCTGCTCAGTTTTTATAGGGGTGGATAATTTCACAGGCTAATGAGTGGGAGGAGTATTCCTGCTATTTGGGGAAAGAGGTGGGGATTTTCTGGAATTGGGCCACTGCCCGCTTGTTGACCTTGGTGGTCGGCCTTGGAGCGGTCATGGTGCCTGTGGTTGTGTCGTTTAGCTTGCTGTTGTGTTACAATGAGTGTGCACTGAGGCTCAAGGTCTAGTGTGGGTCTACTCCTCCACTTATCTTGGTTGGCCTGTTTGTTTCTAATCAGTTTATGTTGTGCCCAGGGGCTAGGTCATTCTTTTAAAGGTTACGTCTACCTTTTTCCCTCCTGTGTCGTTGGGACTTGAAGAGTCCTTTCAAGGAAGAATGGGGTGTATGTTGCTAGAAAGGTGAGGGGAAGGTGTTTCCAGAGTGAAGCAGCTGTGCAACAGCTGGAGCAGAGCAGTAGCGGGAAGGAGAATGCAGGTCTTGCGGCGCTGTGGCGGGAGGCTGAGCGTAACTCCTAGGTATGAGTCTATGCTGTACATCCCCAGCCGTTCTAGATTCCTGTCTACAGAGAGTGTGCTTTCTACTGGAGGAGAGCTGAACAAGGCAGGAACAGGAGCAAGATTCAGAATATGATGAACACCATGAGGGCAATACATGGGATGCTGTGAACACTGTGTTTTCACAGAGTTCTCTTATCCACTGTTTCATCCATAGCACAACTCTGATGCAGGCAGGGGAGCTATGATCGTCCTCATTGTATAGGTCGGGGACTCTGAAATTCGCGGCGACACACCAAAGGGCACAAGCCCTCAGCTCTTTCCCCTCCCGCGTGTTCTCCCTGCTGCAGTGTTGGGCAATTGAAGATGCTCAGTGAAGGCAGACTACCCAACAAGCCTCCTCTTCCAGCATGTAATCTGCCAGAGGGCAAGCCCTGGAGCCCTCTCCTCTGCCCTGGCAACCAGTCAGTTTCCTGGTGATGCGGCCACCGAAAGTCAGCCATCAGCATTTTGTCACGTTGAGCCCAGAGAAAGCTTCCATTTCACAAATGCACGGTGACATTGTAAGCAGTTGAGTAAATTGGCCTGGTTTCCTTGCAGAAAAATAAGCATATTCTGAAATGATAGAGGCTCCCTGTCAGTAAGAGGAATTATCTTACATCTCCGTGGTTGGTGCTGTTGCCGCAGCTCGTTTGCCTGACCCAAAGCACAGCAGTTTCTTTTTCACAAGCCATTCCAGTTGGAAAGTAAACAGAGGTATTGGGGGTCGCCTTTCTGTGGGGCTCTGCTCCAGATTGGGCTGTCAGTTATGCCTGTGGCTTCCCCACAGAGTGGGATGAGAAGCAGATGAAAACTGGGATGAGCTGCAGTTGTGCTGTTTGGAGCAAGGAGGAGCAGACGTGGTAAAGCGTGGACTGAGTATTATTTCTGTCAGGCATCCCAGCCACCTCCAGTGAAGACAGCAGGAGAGAGAGCCATGCTACCACCATAAGGCATTGGAGCCACCAGATTGGCCCATTGGATCCGTAAGCCTCTTTGGACTCACGACTGCAAGAACATGATGNAGACGTGGTAAAGCGTGGACTGAGTATTATTTCTGTCAGGCATCCCAGCCACCTCCAGTGAAGACAGCAGGAGAGAGAGCCATGCTACCACCATAAGGCATTGGAGCCACCAGATTGGCCCATTGGATCCGTAAGCCTCTTTGGACTCACGACTGCAAGAACATGATGAAGAGATCCGAATCTCAGTTTACCCAGTTAGAAAATGTACACAGTGCTAATTGAGTTTTTTTTTTTTTTCCCAAATTCATCATGCCTCGACACTGTCTTTTGAGGAAGCTTACAATTTAATAACAACTAAAATCCATTCAGGGCTTTCCTAGTGGCTCAGACAGTAAAGGATCTGCCTGCAATGGGGGAGACCCAGGTTCGATCCCTGGGTTGAGACGATCACCTGGAGAAGGGCATGGCAACCCACTCCAGCATTCTTGCATGGAGAATTCCATGGACAGAGGAGTTTGGTGGGCTGCGGTCCATGGGATCACAAAGACTCGGACACTGCTGAGTGACAAACATGACACAGAATCCATTCTGGGCAAAGTGTAGAGAATCCAGAGTTATAAGGGGACTCGGGGCACTTGTTCAAGGAGTGCTGCGTCCCTTGGGAGAGACAGCTGTGCAGAAACTGAGACTGGTGTGTGTCCCCTGCACAGGTGTGATGGGTGTGATGTAGGCCAGTGCTCTGCAGACGGATGGCATAAACAGGAGCATCTGGCAAAGACTTCACCAGAAAGTTTACCTTTAAACGTGTCCCGAAGGCTGAGCGGAAGTTTTCTGTGCAGAGGAAGGGATCTTGAGTTCTGGGGAATCAAGCTTCATGGGCCAGTCACTCTCCAAACCTCAGTTTTCTCATCTGAAAAAAAGGTTAGCCAGACCACTTCTGGGGCTTGTGTGCACCAGTGGGTGTTTTTTTTTTTTTTTTGACTGCGCTCAATGTTTGTTGAGGCCCGAGCTTTCTCTAGTCGTGGAGTGTGGGCTTAGTTGACGCTTGGCACATGGGATCTTAGTTCCCCAACCAGGGGTCAAACCCACGGCCCCTTGCACTGGGAGGTGGATTCTTAGCCATTTGACCACCAGGGAAGTCCCATCAGTGGCTATTTTCGTTCTTATCCAATAGCGCCCTTGCATATGCCTTCAACCATTACTGGCTTCTGTGAAGCAGAGACCACACCCAGGTTTGCTTCTACATAAGTTTCTGGTGTGTTCAGGCCAGAACAGAGAGGCTATTGAGGAGAGGAGAGTGCACATGAGCCCGAGATTGTGTTTTGTTTTTTTTCAATTGAAAGATTTATGAGTGCTAAGTCATCATCTGTATATAAACATGTATCATTTATTGAAATTCCATTATAGGACGTATGATGCCTAGTATTGTCCAGCTTAGGGTCCTAGTCAGAAAGCAGTGGGAGGCACTGATGTAGACAGACACTATGAGGTAAATGAGTGAGTAACATTGTGTTGTCAGACCTAGGGAAAGAGATGCTATATATATTTGTATCTTGTTTCTTATGAAATCTGCTCATAAGAGATGTTATTTCCTTAAGCAGGTAAACACATTATCCCCCTGACAGGCTCTTTTTTTTTCTTGTTGGGAATAGGTTGTTCACTTTGGAGAGCTCTTCTTCTTGGAAGAAAACTCTAAAGGACAGGATCTGAGATCATTTCAATATGTTAATTCTTTGTTTCCTTTCCCCAGTGCCTCCTGAGAAGACAAACTGAAGCTCGCCTTGCCACTTTGTATGCACCAGATCTCCACACCCGAGGCTTATCACAAGCAATTATCTTACCCAAATAAAAAATGAAAATGGAAAAGTTAAATAAATAACAGGACATCTTGATGGAATCGCAGTGATGCTCATCTTGGTTAACATTAGCCCTGACTTTTGGACAGCGAGATTTGTTAATGCGCTTGTCCTTTGTTTAGGCATCTATCTCTGTAAATCTCATGACTTTCCAAAATGATGGATGGCAGCCCTCCCTGCTCGCCCCTAAAAGTACGTTCTCCAGGAAACTGGGAGAGGCAAAATATGGGCACTGTCGCCCTGACCTAGGCATCACTCAGATCGGGCAAAGCTCTCAAAACTAAATTCACCTAAAATGGTTGCGGTTTTCTCCACCCAAGTTGTAGCCTTCCCTCGTTCCTGATTTCCCTGCTCTGCATACCTGCACGAGTCAGGCCTCACTGAACTTGAACTGGAAACTGTAACTTAGCAGAGCAGCCAAGATAGACCAGTTTGGGCTCTGGGGGCAAACTAAAACTCAGAAACTTAACACAGCAAAAGTTTTTAGTCCTTTTTCTTGCAAAGTCCCCTGTAGATACTACTGATTTTCCACAACAGCTGCCCTCCAGAGCTCCAGCCTGCCTTTGCAGACTGCTTGGACCTCTCAGCTCCTCCATCCTGGTGTGCACTTTCACCTTGGCCGCGGCAGGGTTAGGGCAGCCTGGAGAGCCAGACACTGACCCTTTCATACTTTGGCAAGGAAGTGATGCAGGCCGTTTCCAATCACATTTCATTGGTCAGAACTCGTTTGTGGTCAGCCCAACCATAAGAGGGCAGGAAAGTGCACCCGGAAGTAAATGAGCCATTCACTCTGCTGCACGTGAAAGAAAACTTTTGGACCACTGACAGTTGTTTCTATACTGGCCCCAAGTGTTGGTTGCTTAACCCAGATATAGCTCTCTGGGGGTTCCAGCAGACTTTTGAAGTCACTCATTTAAAAAAATGTATATATATATGTTATATATGTGTATTATATATATTACATACATACATAATTTTAAATAGACTTTATTTTTTTTTAAGAGCACTTTTAGGTTCACAGCAAAGTTTAGCAGAAAGCACAGAGATTTCCCATGTACACCCTGCCTCCCCACAGCCTCCCCTACTATAAACATGTCCCACCAGAGTGGAACACTGGCTATAGCCCATGAGCCTCTGGGGACTCATCACTGTCACCCAAAGTCTATAGTTAGGGTTCACTCTTTGTGCTGTACATTCCGTGGGATTTGACAAATGCATAATGATGTGTATCCATCATTACGGTATCATCCAGAACAGTCTATGGCACCCCACTCCAGCACTCTTGCCTGGAAGATCCCATGGACGGAGGAGCCTGGTGGGCTGCAGTCCATGGGGTCGCTAAGAGTCGGGCACGACTGAGCGACTTCACTTTCCCTTTTCACTTTCATGCACTGGAGAAGGCAATGGCAACCCACTCCAGTGTTCTTGCCTGGAGAATCCCAGGGACGGGGGAGCCTGGTGGGCTACCGTCTATGGGGCCACACAGAGTTAGAAACGACTGAAGTGACTTAGCAGCAGCAGAACAGTCTCACTGCCTTGAAAATCCTGTGTTCTGCGCATTCACTCCATCCCCCTTACCCTTGGCAACCGCAGACATTTTTACTGTCTCCATAGTTTGACCTTTTTCAAAACGTCATCTAGTTGGAATCATATAGTATGTAGCCTTTTCAGATTGGCTTTATTCATTTAGTAATATTTAAGTTTCCTTCAAGTCTTTCAGAGCTTGATTAGCTTATTTCTTTTTAGTGCTGAATAATATTTCATTGTCTAGATGTACCACAGCTATTTATCCATTCACCTACTGAAGCACATCTTGGTTGCTTCCAAGTTTTGCAATTATGAATAAAGCTGTATTAAATGTCTGTGTAGGTTTTTGTGTGGACCTAAACTTTATGCTACATTGAGTAAATAAAAAGGAGGATGATTGTGGGGTCATATGGTAAGAGTGTGTTTAATTTCGTAAGAAACTATCAACTGTCTTCTGAAGTATCTGTACCATCTGCATTCCCACTAGCGATGACTGAGCATTCCTATTGCATTTGGTGTTCCCGGTGTTTTAGATTGTGGCCGTTCTGATTTCTCTGTTGTTTTAATTCGAAATTCCCTAATGATACCTAATGTTGAACATATTGCCTTATGTTTACTTGCCATCTATATATCTTCTCTAGTGAGATGTCTGTTTAGTCTCTTGCACATTCAGTTTTTAGCCAAGTTGTTTGTTTTCTTATTTTTGAATTTTAAAAGTTCTTTGTGCATTCTTTAGAGCGGTTCTTTAGCAGAATGTTGTTTGTATATATTTTCTCCTAATCTGTGATTTGTTTTAATAGATTTTTTAAACGAAGTCCCAATTGCCATAGGAAACTCAAAATTCCCAGCAATGCCTTTGAAGATTGTTGAAAGTAGAGGGACTTACATTTTTCATAGTCACTTCTAGCTATGGTAGCCAGAGAATTTTTGGCCCGTAGTCTTGAGTAGATATGAACATGAGATGTGGCCTCTGTTTTCTTATAATTCCTTTCATCTTCATTGCCCCTCCCTCCATCCTCCTTCCCAGCACCACGGAGCTACTGAAGGTTTGGGGCAGAGGAGGGAAGATGTAGCTACACATGGGTCTGTGTAACAGTTTAAAGTGTGATATTGGTTATAGCCATTCTTCAAAGTTTCTCAGCCATAACCAGTATCTGGAATATTTCAGTGGTCACCCTTTCCTTTCCCTGCATGTTGCAATTTTCCCCACCACTTCTAAGATCTCTCCCTTTGGCTTCTTATTTATATCCCCTGCATCTACTCCAGGCTCTGAACCTCTTGTCTTTCCCAGTTTCTGATTGTAGGTACAAATTTATTTCCTCTTATTTCCTGACACAGAGATATTTATTCAATCCTTTTTTGTTTTGTATTTCCTTCTCGAACATACTTTAGAGTCTGTCTTTTCATACCCAAATAATCCATTAGGCATTTCATGCAAACATAATATATTTTTTCTCTTTTAGAATTTCTAGTCCTGACTTAAAATATCCCCTCATTCACTTTTGTAGGACAACCTTCCCAAGTGGGATATGGGGACAGGGTTTTAAAAAAGTGCAGAAATAACCAGCTGCACTGCACATCCAGCTTCAGAGAGAGGAGGTGGTATGTTATCCCTGATAGTCACTCACACACATCTGTGCATAGAAGAAAACTCATCCTAAAGGCAGGTCTTTAACTTTTTTAGGGACAGTCTACCCATAAAGTCCTCTGAAGGGCTGCCATAAAGAAAAAAATGGAAAAGGTTGCAATTTGAAAGTGCCACTGACGAGTCAAATCAGGGGCACATTCCACTCATGCCTGGCCTTCTCCCTGCAGCAACGAATGTCCTTGCGCTAGGCGATGTTTACAAGAGCACCCAGTGGTCCAGCTCTTAGGAAATGTGACTCAGTATATCTGTCTATTGAGAACCATCACCATCCATCCTACTTTACACATTTATACACTTTAGAACTCTGTGAAAATCTGAGATTGCTTGTTTATGTCATGATTGATATTTCTTATTAATGTTTACCAACATTTGGTTGATTGCTAACTGTGAACAGTAATATTTCCCCCTTTTCCCCTTTTAGCAAGTCATGACGCTGTGCAGGGTACTGGGGAGTGGGGTTAGTCCTAAGTGCATTTAGGAATTCAAGGAAGTGCTATTTTGGACTTGGCATAAACTCATTCCACTTCACTCTCTCCAAATGAAATCAACAATTTCCTTCTCTGGTACCAAAACTTGTATCTCTTGAATTGTTTTTCCCCCTTCTAACCCTGTCCCTGATTCCCTTACCCTCATACCACTATCTGGGAAATGCTTAGGAAAGCTGGCTTATGGGTTTTTTTTTTTTTTTCTTTCCATCACTGTGGCCAAAATAGGATACAAAACTCCACGTCTTCAGTCTTCTCCCACCTTTGTCTCCTTCAGAACTCTGAGCCAGCACCTAGTATTACATGTCCTCATTGTTTGTGACGTTATTCAAGACAATTGGGAGAAGACAAGACTAGTTGACACCTTATAGCTAAAAGGTTGAAAATATAATGCAGGGTTCATTGGGTATTTTCACTCTGGGGGTAAATATGTTGTCTTTAGCCAGGTTTGAGTTGGAATTTTAAGAAAGGAGTATTTACGGTTTTCGTCTTTGTTTTCCTTGCCCTGCCCTGGACTACGTAGGGAAGAGGAGACAGATTGGGAATGAAAACAAGATGGAGAAATATCTGTATTTATTTCCTTTTAATTTCTAACCTCTTAATGAGAAGTGGAAAGAAATTAACCAATAATAACAAGAATAAATAATTGAAGAGTCCACTATGTAATGATTATGGTGTTAGGTGCTTGGTGCTGACTCTCAAGAGGGCTGTTGGATTTATGTTGAGGAAGCAGGTTTGCTTCTCCAAAGAGTGTGGCTGCTGCAGAGAGCAGGTGAAACCGTTTCAGTGGGTAGAACTTACAGAAAGACAGATATTAAGACTCTAAAGAAATTGCTAAGATGTTAAGTCAAAGTGAAGTCGCTCAGTCGTGTCTGACTCTTTGTGACCCATGGACTGTAGCCCACCAAACTCCTCCATTCATGGGATTCTCCAGGCAAGAATACTGGAGTGGGTTGCCATTTCCTTCTCCAGGGGATCTTCCCGACCCAGGGATCGAACCCAGGTCTCCCACATTGCAGGCAGACGTTTTAACCTCTGCACCACCAGGGCCCTATCCAATAACTAATGGGCCACCCTGAAGGAAAATGACTTCTGCCCTTAAAATTTAGAGGTTTGTCCTAAGGATTGCCAACAAATAAAGCCAGACATTATTACCACCTGAAAACATCTCAATTTTTTATACTTCTATGATTAGGAAAAATAACCAGTGTAATTTTTAAAGGCATTGATTGTCTCATTGTCCACAGGAAGCCATGTGTAAGAATGTGCTGTGGGAACATCCCAAGCACGAAAGCCATTTCCTCTAGAAAGTGTCAGGTCAGGAGGATAACCCTGAGATAGAGGAAGTCCCTCACATTGCCTTCAATATCTCCTTTTCAGATTCAGTGGAGGTCAAGCTTAATCCAAGTGGGATGGGACTTATCTCCTCTCTAAGAATGGGGACACTCTTCTTAGAGAAGGTAAGCGTTTTGTGATGGGCTGGACGTGGAAGAGAGCACCATGCTTGGGTCGATGGGGAGGAAGAGACACTTGGATCCATCCTAAGAGGAGGCCCGAGAGTGGAAGTGAGGGGTTGACGTCAGCACTGCGCTTAGACCCAGCCAGAGGGATGCTCTTTTCGGGGTCCTCCTCTGTCTCTCTTCTGCCTGTGCTCTACGGGTGCTGAGGGGTCATGGGTCTAGGACATGTGTCCACCCTCAGCTCGTGCCTCTCCACCTCTACTTCCTGCCTGGAATTCCTTGGCCTTTCTTCTGGGTCAGTGCTCCAGAGCACAGAATACAACACTCACATGCACACACTGGGCTTGCAGGTTGAGGGTGGGTGTGGTCCATAGAGGATGAGGGGACTGTGGCTCAAAGAAGGCATATCTGGGACTTGGGGGTGTGGACTGGAGCACCTGCGTATACGAGAGGCTTATGCTCTGTGGGACAGGATGACAATGGAAGAGGCAGGGGGTCAAAATCCTGGGATGGGCTTTCTTTGCATCTCCTTATCCCAGGCAGAACCCTAAGGCGTCTGAGAAGTCTCAGTGTGAAACTGGTCTTCCAGCTTGAGGGTGCGTGTGTAAGGTATGAGTATAGAAAATAATACATTTTTAAACCTGTGGTACTTATGTTAGATACTCCCTCTGTGGCTTCCATTCCTATTCCTGTCTTTTTAAAAAAGTTACTTTATTTATGTGTTTGATTTTGGCTGTGCTGGGTCTTCACTGCTGCATGTGGGCTTTCCTTCGTTGCAGGGAGCAGGGGCTGCTCTCTAGTTGCAGTCAGAGGCTTCTCATTGTGGTGGCTTCTCCTGTTGCAGTGCACAGGCCCTAGAGTTTGTGGACTCAGTAGCTGCGGCTTGCGGGCTCTAGAATGAGGGCTCAGTAGTGGTGCATGGGCTTAGTTGCTCGGCAGCATGTAGGATCTTCAGGGACTAGGGATTGAGCCCATGCCCCTTGCATTGGCAGGTGGATTCTTAATCACTGGACCACCGGGTAAGTCCCATATACCTGTTTTGGGTGTGCAAATGTTCCCTCTCCTCCTTGAGATCATTGTGAAGGATTTTCCTTCCAAAGTTTCTGGGGCAGAAGACCAAGGCAGTGGAGGACAGAGACATCTGGTCTCCTGTTCCTAATGACCCATCAGATTCATTCTGGGCAAAATGGAACACAAGTCCTCACAAATGAGGCCCATCTCAGTGAATTCTTCTCTCTGTGTGTTTGGGTTATCACAAGGCACCCGTCCTCATTTTGCGGTATACATGCGAGAGGGGTGCTGCTCGTGTTCCTGAATTCCTTTAACCCTCTCTGATGAGAGGGAGAACTTGGAAGAAGGATAAATTGCAAGAGAGATCCAGCCCCTGCCTACACACACAGTTTGAGGCTCTTCCTTCTCTGCCTTTCTCTCTCTACACTCGAGAGGCTCCATGGAGGCTTTGCTTCCACCTGTTTGCATCAGCTACAAAAGGGGGCTTGCAAACAAAGTTGCCATGGCACATCTTTGCAGATAACAGGAGTTGGCAGATGTATTTTAATTAAAGAAATTCAGGTTATGAAAAAGATGTCGTGGGTAGAGAGAATGGGAACGTGCCAGCCACCAGCCCCAGTGCGCAGCATCTGCTTCTGGATTCTGTGAAATGCCACTGTCAGGAGTGGGAGGGAGAGGGGAGCAGATGTAGGGAGCAGGGTGCTGCCAGCGCTTGGTTCCCTACCATGTGGGGTCCAGGGCCAAAGCTCGCAGGATCTACATCCATGGTAAACACAGAACAACGGTGCAGTGGAGGGTTTTGACTTCCTTCTTGGACAAATCATGTATTGGAGCTTTGTAGGACCTTGAGTCTTCTTGACCCTCCCTTCTTTGGGGGCCAACGACAGCAAGGAAATGATGTGCGAAGGACAGAGAAGCAAGTATTTTCAAGCCCTTCCCTTCCATGCAGCTGTCTCTGATTGCTTTTGCCAACAAGCCATCTTGTAGGCCTTCAGAAAGGAACTTTGAAGTCTTCTAGTTTCATCCTTCATTGCCATTAAGGGAATGGAAGCCCACGAGGGGAACTGGTTTGTTCAAGGTCTCTCAGTGAAATCAGTCACAGAGCTGGGTCTAGAACCAGGTCTCCTGACTCACGGCCACCACCCTGCCCGCAAGAACTGCCTCCTTCCGAAGCTTTTACAGCTTATGGGGGTCCTGCAGGATAACCTTTGGTTGAATGCTTTTCTTTGGCAGCCATCTTGTGTCAGTGTCTCTTAATAAACCCTACAAAAGTGTGTGTGACTACAAGAGTCACACAAGTGAGATACTTACAGAAGCCTGTGGATAAAGTCAGTGTGTAACAGACCAGGTGAAAACCAATGAGGGTAATAGAGCCTGAGGCCTAGTAGCAGATGCAAACCCCTTGTAAAGGCATCTAAATAATAGAGATTTTGAACACTGTCCTGGCCAAACAGAATATTTTCAGGACAGAGTTGTGTGGCTAGACTGTAACCCCTGCCAAAGAGCCTTAGATTTCAGTAGTAGCCGGGCATATGGGCCAGCATTGCCAGGTAGGGATATAATGCAACTTCCTCCAGATATAATTTTAATTTTTCTAGTAGCCACATTAAAAATAAAAAGTTGGTAAAATTAATTTTTGTACTATTTCTTGATTAACCACATATATCCAAAATATTATCATTTCAGCATGTAATCAATTTAAACATTATTAATGAGATGTTTTCCATAACAAGTGTTTGAAATCCAGTGTATATTTTGTGGCAGGGCTTGGATTTGAATTTACCCTTCAGATAAACTACTTCCCCTATCTCATGGGTGCTGGCAGAGAAGATGAGATTCTTGGGTCAGAGATAGAGGACTTTTACCCATGGCACAGCAAGCAGTGTGAGTATCAGTATGTTTGCTTCAGTTGCTCTGGTCCTGCGTCATCCACAGAATTCCAGTGTGGTCTCAGAGATTCCCATCTCCTTACATACACATACCTTCTAGTTATTCAACAAAACACTGCTATGCAGGGATTTTGCATATGTGCTTAAGACCTTAAATCGGTTGATAAATACATTTTAAGAATGAAGATTAATCAGGTGAGTGTGACCTCTTTAAATATGGCGCTGGAGGTCAGAGATAGAGAGAAAGAGAGATTAGTAACACTGATGGATTTTCAGTAAGAAATTTTTGACTTTGACATGGAGGGGGCCACGTGACAAGAAATGTAGGTGGCCTCTATGAACTTAGAGTGGCCCCTGCTGATAGCCAGCAAGGAAAACGGGGACCTTGGTTATACAATCACGAAGAATTAAATTCTGCCAGCCACCTGAATAAGCTTGGAGGCAGATTTTTCCTGAGTCTCCAGATGAGAACTCAGGCTTTGAGCCCCTGAGCAGAGAACATTGTATGGTCTCATGACCTACAGAACTGTGAGTAAATAAATGAGTCTTATCTTAATCTCCCAAGTTTGTGATAATTTATTACTCTGCAATAGAAAACTGGTAAGCTCCATAAAGGCGGCCTGGAGGGTCCAGGTAGATGCTGCTCATGGGTTTACATCACACTTGAGGAACTTAGAGCTTGGAAAACTCACCCTTTAATAGAGAGCAGCAGGCAAGCCTGCTCTGTGTCCCAGAGAAAGATATTAGCTCATCCTTCAAGGCTGCTTACTGCAAACATGACTGAAAAATGCCCCCATGTGGAAAGTAGGGGGCCTCACATTCTTGGCATCTGCTATAGACCGAATGATTATGTACCCCCCCACCAAATTCATATGTTGAAATTGAGTCCGCCTTGTGATCACTACAAATGGTGATTGCAGCTATGAAGTTAAAAGACGCTTACTCCTTGGAAGGAAAGTTATGACCAACCTAGACAGCATATTCAAAAGCAGAGGCATTACTTTGCCAACAAAGGTCCATCTAGTCAAGGGTATGGTTTTTCCAGTGGTCATGTATGGATGTGAAAGTTGGACTGTGAAGAAAGCTGAGTGCCGAAGAATTGATGCTTTTGAACTGTGGTGTTGGAGAAGACTCTTGAGAGTCCCTTGGACTGCAAGGAGATCCAACCAGTCCATACTAAAGGAGATCAGTCCTGGGTGTTCTTTGGAAGGGCTGATGCTAAAGCTGAAACTCAAATATTTTGGCCACCTCATGCAAAGAGTTGACTCATTGGAAAAGACTCTGATGCTGGGAGGGATTGGGGGCAGGAGGAGAAGGGGACAACAGAAGATGAGATGGCTGGATGGCATCACTGACTCAATGGATATGAGTTTGGGTGAACTCTGGGAATTGGTGATGGACAGGGAGGCCTGGGGTGCTGCAATTCATGGGGTTGCAAAGAGTCGGACATGACAGAGGGACTGAACTGAACTGAACCGTGATGCTATTTGGATGTGAAAATTCTGGGGGGTGATTAGGTCCTAAGGGGGTGCCCTCATGAATGGGGTTAGTGTCCTTATAAAAGTTTTCCCCAGGGAGTCCCTCGTTCTTTGAGCCATGTGAGGACTTGGCAAGAAGGTGTCAGTCTATGAACCAGGAAGTGGGCCCTTGCTACACACCAACTCTACTGCCATCTTGATCATGGACTTCAGATGCCAGAACTGTGAGAAAGACATTTCTGTTGTTCCAGCTACAGTCCATGGCATTTTTGTTATAAAAGCCCCAAAGGACCAAGCCAAACACTCAGCAGCAAGAGAGATTTGAAGGAATGTCTCCCAACTTTTCACACTGATAGCACATCTCCATTTCAGTCACCCACATTTCAAGACCTCATTGCCACAGCTAGCTAGTGGCAAATATATTATATGATATAGAAACTATCAAATAAATATTTGTTGAGAGGCTCATTGGAAAATGGAGAGTTGAGTTCTGTGGTCCTTTATCAATGTGACTGATGCCTTTTCCTGAAGTTTAAAAACTGTTAATGATGGAGAGGTTGATTAATTAGCCTAGCCAGTGTCTAGGCATAGAATTACTTTAGGGCAGAATCTGGTTGTCAGACTCATGTATCTACCTACTTACAGGTTTTATCCTCTAGAGAGATATTTCCCAATTTTTAAAAATTGTTGCCCTGTTAATGGAGCCTTTTGGGGTTCAAAATTTTCCCCTAATGGAAATTTTATATACTGTATGTCTATTTATGTGCTGTGGCCCTTTGGGAGACTGTTAATCATTATAATATTTAAGTAATTTTACTCTCCCAATCAAGTTCGGCCCCCTTGGCAGCGATATTTCCTCTGCTAAGAATGTACACTCCAGAGGACTGAATTACGTTTAGCCAACTCACCAGAGGAAGACTGATCCGTTAGACTGCTCATGTATTGCATTTAAGGTGAGGTGATTCACTCTGCTGTTTGTACAGGGATGCTCCCACGGTGTGCCCAGTGCTCAGAGCGATGGCATGCTGGAGTGTTCGGATTAGGATCCAGAGAGCTGGACTGCATGCATCATTGTCCCGAGTCCATGTTGCTGTCTGAAGTGCCCCTTTACTTCTCTTTTCTAGACTCTTGCCTGGCTAGACTGCAACTCCTACCCTAGGGCCTAAGACTTCAGTAGTAACCAGGTATATAGACCAGCACTGTCTCTTCTTGGATAAACACCAAAGCATGTTTACGTTCTTAGGGTCCCAGTATCCATCAGTTACACACTCCAATCCCAGTGAACAGCACCTTTCTTTTTCTAAAGAAAATATGAAATACTTTTTAAAGTAAGGGAATATTTGAGCTTGTGTTTTCTTTTATTTTGGGGGGCCACTCCATGTAGCATGTGGGATCTTAGTTCTCCAACCAGGGATCAAACCCACGCCCACTGAAGTGGACGTGGAGAGTGTTAGCCACTGGACTGCCAGTATCACTTTTTAACTCAAGCATTTTGTAGGAATGACAGCCCAATTCATCTTTTAAGCAAACTAGTTTGTCCGTTGGAAGAGTGAAAGGGAAAGCATTCCACCTGGATATATCTGCTTCAGGAAGACTATGATAAATCAAACTTTTCAGGTGAAAGTGCTTTTAAGTTCCCACGCTTTCAATATCCTTAGAGGCTAGGTTCGTCTTCTCTGTTTTGGAGCCACTAATTTCACTTCTGAAAAGGAATATATTACCCATTTTACTTAGAAGTGTGCTTTTAACATCTTTGGATTTTTTTTTTTTTGGTAATTCTAAGTTAATTATATAACGATCAAGGCATTTGATTTGTATGATAACAGTAGTTTGGTATTTATTAAAACTTGCTTTGCAGCCTAGCATGTGGCCAAATTTTGCTAGTATTTTATGTGTGTTTGAGAAAATATATTCTATAAAGTTGCCTGAAAAGTTCTTTGTGTAACTCTAGGTGAAGTTTGTTAATTGTGTTGTTGAATCATCTGTGTCATTACTGATTTTCTATCTGCTTGAATACCAATTTGAAAGAAGTATATTGTTATCTCTTATTGTGATTTCTTCTTGAAAGTTTAATTTTCATCTTATATTATTTCAAAGTTTATATCAATAGAAGTTTGTAAATTTTCTTAGTTCCATGATGAGTTGTTCTCTTTATAAAGTGCCTCTCTTTATCCCTAATAATTTTTGAAATTTATTTCATCTGATGTTAATATGGTGACACCAGCATTATATTGGATAATGTTTATCTAATATCTTTTTTCCACCTTTTGACTTATAATATTTCTATGCTCTTACATGTCTTTTACAAACTATATGTAAAACTGATTAAGAATACAATAAAATCCTCTATCTTTTACTTGGGAAAGTTATTTCATTTATATTTGTTGGAATTACATATACATTTTAGGTTTACTTCTCCCAGAGTTTTTGTGTTTTGCATTTGTTGTGTGTGATTTAATTTTTTCTTTTTTCTTTCCATTCCTACTTTGCATTGATCAAGCTCTCTTTATTCTCTAATCTGTTCTACTGATTTTAAGATTTTTCATTTTATTTTTGTTCTTTAGAGGCAACCTTAACATTATAGCACAAATATTTAGAGACTGTCATCTGGTATTGTGTTGTACATGTCCAGGGTGTACCAGTCACATTGTTTTCTGGGCTGTAACATGCTAAGGCCTTGATCTCTACCAATCCTTCCAAAAATGCAAGGAGTTTAAAACATTTTAACTGATCATTTCCTTCCATCTCCTGTGTTACTGTCTGACACATTAGTTGCCCTTTGCTTTTATACCACAAATTAGTGTTTTTAAAATTGTTATTGACTAATACTATCCTTTCTTATTTATATTTACTCATAAGTCTGACATTTTTTCTTGTATTTTATTTTTTTCTGGATTCAGTGTTTTTTCCTTGAAGGAAGAACATTAGTGGTTCTTGCATTGAGAGTTTTTTAATAATATTTTCTCAGTTTTTGATTGCCTGAAAAGTCTTAATTTACCTATATGTTACATATTTTCTCTTGTATGTATTACATGAAGTATAACAAAGAAAAATGATTTTTAGTTATTGTCTTTACTTTTGAATGATAGGTTAACTGGGTATAGAATTCTAAATTCACATGTATTTCTTCTTCTTAGCACATGGACAATATTTGTGCTGGTTATTAACTTACTGCTGCTCAGCTCCAAGTCCATCTATCTTTTTCTTGCTTCCTGATATCAGATCTGAACTCTGTAGATTATGTTTGTTCATTGCCAGAAGGTTCCATGTTAGGGTCTGCCAAGAGAGGGCACCAGAGGGACATTACAATGCTGAAAGAGAAAAAAGAAATTTTTTTCCTCCCAGTGTTCTGTTTTTTTTTTTTTTTTTTTGTCCCAGTAGAATGAGTGATCAGGGTGTAGAGATCCTTATTTAATTGTGGCACCCTCCTGCCAGTTTCTTTGTTACCACACTGGAGGGTGTCTCTTAGGGCTCATGGCTTATCAGTGGCCTGTTTCTTCATTACTACCTCAATGGGCATCATGTTCCTGTGGCATCCATGCTCTCTCCTCAGAGGTCTAAATTTCAGCTTAGTGAGTCTTGTCTTCAGAGATTTTATTGTTATTTTTTATTGACTGTCCTCTGAGATTTTAAATTACTTTTTTGCTCACTTTTCTCTGATCCCTAAGGTTAACAGTAATTTTTTTCCTATAGTTTCTATCTATCTAGATCTTATGTTTGTTTTGCCTGTTTTAGTTGGTAACTGCATTTTACTGGTTAATAATTCATTATATTAAACTTTTCCTGCTTAAATTGCTGGTTTGGTTTCTGATCAGACCCTCACTGATGAAATATTATTCTATTGTTTTCTGTTTTAATATGTTGACATGCAAAAGACTATTGTCAGCAAAATATTTGAATAGATACTTTATAGAAAAGATTGTGCTTTTTTTTGCATTTCTTTTCCATGGGGATGGTCTTGATCCCTGTCTCCTGTACAATGTCATGAACTTCCGTCCATAGATCATCAGGCACGCTTATGCAAAGATTTGACTCATTCGAGAACTCTGATGCTGGGAGGGATTAGAGGCAGGAGGAGAAAGGGGATGACAGAGGATGAGATGGCTGGATGGCATCACTGACTTGATGGACATGAGTTTGGGTGAACTCCAGGAGTTGGTGATGGACAGGGAGGCCTGGTGTGCTACAATTCATGGGGTCGCAAAGAGTTGGACATGACTGAGTGACTGAACTGAACTGATAAAAGATTTACAACCAGCCAATAAGCCCATAAGAAAATGTTTTATATTATTAGCCATCAGAGAAACATAAATTAAAACCACAATGAGCTAACACCATACAGCCACTAAGTTCAGCTCAGCTTTAGCATCATTCCTTCCAAAGAAATCCCAGGGCCGATCTCCTTCAGAATGGACTGGTTGG
>SJYA01007719.1:0-17919 GCA_006410615.1 Neotragus moschatus | reverse complement strand
AAGATCATGGCATCTGGTCCCATCACTTCATGGCAAATAGATGGGGGAAAAGTGGAAACAGTGACAGATTTTATTTCTTGGGCTCCAGAATCACTACATACAGTGACTGCAGCCGTGAAATTAAAAGATGCTTGCTCCCTTATGTGCCACTAAAAATTGCTAATTGTAAGATTCCATTAATTGTAATCGTCATACTGACTTCTAATTTGTTAAAAAGTGAGAGAAAAACATGTATCTCAGAATAAATGAATTGTGTGTTTTATACATACAAAAAAAATGCTTGTTCCTTGGAAGAAGGACAAACCTATAACAAACCTAGACAGCATATTAAAAAACAAAGACATCATTTTGCCAACAAAGATCCATATAGCCCAAGCTATGGTTTTTTCCAGTAGTCAGGAATGGATGTGAGAGTTGGACTGTAAGGAAGGCTAGGTGTCGAAAGACTGATTCTTTCAAATTGTGGTTTGAGTGTTCCTTGAGTGTTCCTTAAATTGCAAAGAGATCAAACCAGTCAATCCTAAATGAAATTAACCTTGCATGTTCACTGGAGGGACTGATGTGGAAGCTGAAGTTCCAATACTTTGGCCACCTGATGGGAAGAATCGACTCACTGGAAAAGACACTGATGCTGGGAAAGATTGAAGGCAAGAAGAGAAGGGGGTGGCAGAGGATGAGATGTTCAGAAGGCATCATTGACTCGATGCACATGAGTTTGAGCAAACTCCGGGAGATAGTGAAGGACAGTGAAGCCTGGAGTACTGCAGTTCATGGGGTCGCAAAGAGCTGGACACAACTTAGTGACTGAACATCAGTGACCGGGAACTAGATCCCANGGATGAGATGTTCAGAAGGCATCATTGACTCGATGCACATGAGTTTGAGCAAACTCCGGGAGATAGTGAAGGACAGTGAAGCCTGGAGTACTGCAGTTCATGGGGTCGCAAAGAGCTGGACACAACTTAGTGACTGAACATCAGTGACCGGGAACTAGATCCCACATGTCATAACTAAAGATCCCACTTGCTGCAACTAGGACCTGGTGTAGCCAAGTTAAAAAAAAAAAAAAAGTTGCCATGACCTATCTCATTGAACCCTGTGAGAGAGGGAATAATTAGGATTCCTATTTACTGATAAGGAAACTGAGGCTAACAGAAATGAATCCATCTGTTGATCACTGGAGACAGAATTCCAACCCACATCTGTCTGACTCCAAGTCTTGCTTCTCTGATCCTGAAGAACAGTTGTCAGATTTGAAGATTCAAAGATAGACCACGGTATGATGAGTGGTGGGGAGGAGGGCAAGGGCAGTTGCCAATGGCCTGGTTTGCTTGAGCTTTCTTTTTTCTCTTTTTAGATTGAAGTATAGTTTATTTACAATGTTGGGTTGGCTTCAGATGTACAGAAAAGTGATTCAGTTATACATACATATATATCTTCCCCCCCCAGATGCTTCCTTTTTTTAACTTTATATATCGATTGGAGAAGGCAATGGCACCCCACTCCACTACTCTTGCCTGGAAAATCCCATGGATGGAGGAGCCTGGTGGTCCGCAGTCCATGGGGTCGCGAAGGGTCGGACACGATTGAGCAGCTTCACTTTGACTTTTCACTTTCATGCACTGGAGAAGGAAATGGCAACCCACTCCAACGTTCTTGCCTGGAGAATCCCAGGGATGGGAGAGCCTGGTGGGCTGCCGTCTATGGGGTCACACAGAGTCGGACACGACTGAAGCGACTTCGGAGCAGTAGCAGCATATATATGGCTGCATGGACTTCCCTGGTGGCTCAGAGGGTAAAGAGTCTGCCTTCAATGCAGGAGACCCTTGGGTTAGATCTCTGGGTTGGGAAGATCCCCTGGAGGAGGGAAACCGCAACTCACTCCAGTATTCTTGCCTGCAGAATCCCATGGACAGAGGAACCTGGAGAGCTGTAATCTATGCGGTTGCAGAGTCAGACACGACTGAATGACTAACACACACACACACACACTGAGTGACATACACACACACACTGATTAACAAACACACACATACAGGGTCTTAGTTGAGGCATCCAGCATCTTAGTTGTAGTATGTGGGATCTAGTTCCCTGACCAGGGATTGAACCCAGGTCCCCTTCAGTGAAAGCACTGAGTCTTAACTGTTGGACCACCAGGGAACTCCCCAGAATCACATATTTTAAATGGGTGAATTGTGTGGTATGTGAATTATATCTCAATAAAGTTGTCAAAAGTAAATAATGTCTGACATTTATCAAGTGGTTAAGCTCCGGGTTTGGGCAATGTGTTAGCTCTTTACACCAATAAGGGTGCTCGTATCACAAGACTACTGTGAGAACGAAAAAGACTTTCATGACTTCATTTCACAGACCAGGAGACTGAGGTCAGAGAGGTTAAGCAAGTCACACAGCAAAATGATGATCCGACAGCAGAGGCCTGATATTTGAGGTCCACAGATCCTCCCTTGCCCTGCCCCCAGCTTCTCCCACCACCCCTGCTCTTTCCTTCCCTTTTGCCACAATTCTGCCCTACTGACCTGATTTCTGTTTCTTTTACTTACACCTTCTTTCCAGCCTCCAGATTTTTGCATATGTTGACTCAATCCTTCTGCCCAGCTCTTCTTTCCCTTCCCCTCCAAATCTAGTTTGTGAAATGAATGTCTAAGTGTGAAGGGGAAGAGAGAGAGAGAGAGAGAGAGAGAGAGAGAGAGAGAAGGTTCTGATTCCAAGTTTCAAGGCTCATTTGGAAGTGAGGGATGCATGGAGGGGTGCCCCTGCCCCCTCTGCCTCCAGGGGACTCAGTTCCCCCATCCACACCTACAGCTTTTGGAGCCCTTGTTGTTTACTCAGTCAGTCATATCCAACTCTTTAAGACCACATGGACTCTAGCCAGCCAGGCTCCTCTGTCCAAGGGATTTCCCAGGCAAGAATATTGGAGCGGGTTGCCATTTCCTCCTCTAGGGGATCTTCCCTTCCTTCAGCCTAGGTTTAATCCTAGCAGTAACTGGGGACACATGTGTGGGAGGGTGAGGTCAGATTTTCCCCTGGGCAGCTCACAAGGTCCAAAGTGAGCAGGTGAGAAAAGCATGGCTCTGCCCAGTTTGTGCCCAGCACCTGGGGACGAGGTAATTTCTCCCCTACCCCATCCCTACGAAGCTGCCTTCTCCTCCCTTACTCCTCCCAACTCAAAGCCTCTTCTCAGAGACTTTAAAAATCTTTAGCACTTCTGATGGCAGGGTCTGGGGAAGGGGCAGCAGGCACCATATTGGGCCATAATGGTGGCAAGAAGAAGCCCCTGAAGCAGCCCAGGAAGCAAGCCAAGGAACAGACAAGGAAGATAAGACATTCAAGCAGAAACAGAAGGAGGAGCAGAAGAAACTGGAGGAGCTAAAAACAAAGGCCTCGGGGAAAGGCCCTCTGGCCAGAGGTGGAATTAAGAAATTTGGCTAACAGTAAACTATTCCTTCGGAGAAGGCAATGGCATCTTACTCCAGTACTCTTGCCTGGAGAATCCCATGGTTGGAGGAGCCTGGTAGGCTGCAGTCCATGGGGTTGCAAAGGGTCGGACATGACTGAGCGACTTCCCTTTCACTTTTCACTTTCATGCATTGGAGAAGGAAATGACAACCCACTCTAGTGTTCTTGCCTGGAGAATCCCAGGGACAGGGGAGCCTGGTGGGCTGCCATCTGTGGGCTCGCACAGAGTCAGACACAACCGAAGTGACTTAGCAGCAGCAGCAACAAGTTGTTCCTTGTGTCTGAGGCAATGAAGACCCTTATTTCCATTCCTGTTTAAAAATCTGGATTCCCTGCCATAATATCTGTTGCCACCTATAGCTAGAATTAAGTGTTGTCTTAGAACCTATTGTACATTTAAGAATAAACTTTGGTAAAAAATAAAAAAAAACTTTAATAAGGACATTCAGACAATAGTACTATTCAGTCATAAAACGAAACCAAAGAGAAAAAAAAGTGAAACGAAGGGACTTCCCTGGTGGTTCAGTGGCTAAGGCTCCAGGGTCTAAGTGCACGGGCCCTGGGTTGGACCCCTGGTCAGGGAACTAGATCCCACATGCCTCGACTAAGACCTGGCCCAGCAAATATAAGGATATAAACCAAAAAAAAAAAAAAAAAACCTGTGCTCCTGACAGCACAGTTAGGCATTTCAAGTTCAAATACCTTCAGAGGCCAGGCTGGCAATAGAAATACCCAAAGCCACTGAGCAGAGTGCCCTGGGGGCATATATCCACCCAAGGATTTCTCAGGCAAATGCTTTTTCTGTATTTTTTTTTTATTAATTTATATTGAAGTGTAGCTGATTTGGGCTTCCCTGGTGGTTCAGACTGAAGGATCTGCCTGCAATGGGGGAGACCTGAGTTCAATCCCTGGGTGAGGAAGATCTCCTGGAGAAGGGAACGGCTATGAACTCCAGTATTCTTGTCTGGAGAATTCCATGGACAGAGGAGCCTGGGGGGCTACAGTCCATGGGGTCACAAAGAATCACAGAGAACTGAGCAACTAACATTTCATTTTCATAGCTGATTTGTAATGTTGTGTTAGTTTCAGGCGTATAGCAAAGTGATTCAGTTATATCCATTCTTCAGGTTCTCTTCCCATACAGGTTATTACAGATTATTGAGTAGAATTCCCTGTGCTATACACTAGATCCTTGTTGATTATCTATTTTATCAATAGTACTGTGTATATCGGAGAAAGTGATGGCACCCCACTCCAGTGCTCTTGCCTGGAAAATCCCATGGATGGAGGAGCTTGGTAGGCTGCAGTCCATGGGGTCGCGAAGGGTTGGACATGACTGAGCGACTTCCCTTTCACTTTTCACTTTCATGCATTGGAGAAGGAAATGGCAACCCACTCCAGTGTTCTTGCCTGGAGAATCCCAGGGACGGGGGAGCCTGGTGGGCTGCCGTCTATGGGGTCACACGGAGTCGGACACGACTGAAGTGACTTAGCAGCAGCAGTGTGCATATATTAATCCCAAACTCCTAATTTATCCCCCTCCTTTTCTTGATTAATAAATTTTATTTTTTTATAGCAGTTTTAGGTTCACAGCAAAAAGTTGAGCAGGAAGTACAGAGATCTCCCATATACACCCAGCTCTCCCACCCCAGTCCTCTCCCTCTATGGACATCCCACACAACAGTAGTGTATTTTGAACCACTGGGGAATCTACATGACCCAGGAACACATCATTATCACCCAAAGTGCATAGTGATTTTTTTTTTTTTGCTGCATCTCACAGCTTGTGGGATCTTACTTTCCTGACTAAGGATCGAAACTATGACCCCTGCAATGGAAGCTCTTTGTTCTAACCACTGGACCACCAAGGAAGCCCCTCATTATACTTTTCTTAACTGGAATTTTTCTGTCAGAAAGAGTTGTTCCTTCTCCCTCATCTTAAAATAGACTCACTCGTGTATTTAAATCAGTTTGGACTTGTGGTTATTTATTCTTCGGGTTATAATTCAATTCTATTGCTGTCTAGTTTGTTCAGATTGTTCCAGCTTTGGCCAGTTCTTTTCAGGCTGGCTCCTGTCCTTTTGCCTTTTTTATTTTTCCACTTCTGGCTCTAGAGGATGCTCCAGTGTCCTTGTGGATTTTCTCTGCCCTGATCCTAGAAGCAGGCATTTCTCCAAGGAGCCCTGGTTCCTCCTACTGGAAAATGGTATTTAGAAACCAGATCTGGATGCTGAGTGTACTCATTGCTTCTAGGGTGTCATTGCTTCTGGACACACTGCAGACAGAGCTAGGAAATCTGTATACACTCAAACCTATATTTATTTTAAAACATTTTTTTGGAGTATATCTGCATTACAATGTTGTGTTCATTTCTGCCGTACAGCCAAGTGAATCAGCTCTATATGTAAAGATCTACTCCTTTCTGGATTTCCTTCCCACTGAGGTCACCACAGAGCATTAAGCAGAGTTCCCTGTGCTGTATACAGGAGGCTCGCATTAGTTACCTATTTTATACACAGTACCAATAGTGTATACATGTCAGTCTCAATCTCCCAATGCATCCCACCCACCTTCCCCTGCCTTGGCATCTGTATGTTTGTTCTCCGCCTCTGTGTTTCTATTTCCACTTTGCAGATAGGTTCATCGCTAACTATTAAACATTTCATAATGATAACCCCATCTAGCACCACATTGCTTATTCGCAACTTCCTCTCCAACAGTATGAAAACTGGCTGTCAGTCTCTACAAGCTATGTACTTGTTTGTTTAATTAGCAAAACTGTATATTGCTATTCCCAAATTAAGCTGTACCCCTGTGAGACACAAACTCACTCACCCGAGGACAGTGTTTCTATACAGTTCAGACAGACATTTGAATGGGAAACCTTGGAGCCAGGCAAACAAATCTTATAGTTGTGAGGCAGAGTTGGCCCTCTGACCTACAGTTTGAGACACCACCCCCTCCCCTCCTTGCGGAAACATGATTGCTCTGGTCTTTGGTCCTGGGAAAGTTGTCAGTTTGCAGCTCCTTGCAGCCACATTCAAGCCTCAGAACTGGCAGGTGGGAGATAGATAGAGATGGGGGAATGGGAAGTCTTGCTGCAGCCCTCTGCCTCTCTGGATGGGTAGAGGCGTGAGGGGGCTGTGGGAGGGATTTTGCTCTTTTAGACCCGAGGCTATAGCTCTGGGAGAATGGGTACAGATTGGGTGGAGCAGCCCCTGTGGGTGACGGCCCTGGCAGCAGAACTTGCCAGGCAAGTGTGCCAGCCCAGGCATGCATCAGGTGGGCAGGCTGTGGCAGGGGTGCCCTTCCCTGGGAAAAGACCAGGCATGGGTGGGGGGCAAGGGGGGGGGNGAGAATGGGTACAGATTGGGTGGAGCAGCCCCTGTGGGTGACGGCCCTGGCAGCAGAACTTGCCAGGCAAGTGTGCCAGCCCAGGCATGCATCAGGTGGGCAGGCTGTGGCAGGGGTGCCCTTCCCTGGGAAAAGACCAGGCATGGGTGGGGGGCAAGGGGTGGGGCGGGCTGGGCTGGTGGTGGTACGTGGAGTGGGTGGGGCCTGAGCTGAACCCGTTCTAATTCCTCCTCGGGGATACAGTGGTGCCCAGTAGCGCCTGTGCGTGCGTGCTGAGTTGCTTCAGCTGTCCGACTGTGGATTGTAGCCCACCAGGCTCCTCTGTCCACGGTATTCTCCAGGCAAAGAATACCGGAGTGGGTTGCCATGACTTCCTCCAGGGGATCTTCCCTACGCAGGGATCGAACTCACATCTCTTAAGTCTACCTGCATTGACAGATAGGTTCTCTCCCACTAGTGCCCTAGCCAACATTTATTGAACACTCTAACCTGTGTCTTGAAGCCCCATTCCATCCCTTCTTCCCCAAGGGCATCTCTCAGAGTGGAAACTGTCATTATCCATTTTACAAAAGAGGCCACCAAGGCTCCGAGGGGAGTGTCACTTGTCTGGAGTCCTAGATTACAAAGTAAGTGAGCTTGGCTCCAGACTCCAAGCTCTTAATCTTTACCCAATGACTGGGCAGAAGAACAGACAGGGCCTCTGTCTTCCTGGAGCTGGGAGTCCAGGGGAGAGACATACGATGTACCACATGAATCAGTAAATAATGAAGGTCATTTCAGGCGGTACCAACTGCAGGGTGAGATTGGGGAGGAGGAGGAAACAGACCGGAAGGCCTCTCTGAGGAAGTGACCCGCTGGGGAGGGCTGGGGGCAGGGTGTTCCGGGCACGCTGATCCCCAAGTCCCAAGGTCTTGAAGAGCGTGAGGAACTGGTGTGTGTGTGGGGGGGAGACAGCGGGGCTGGAATAGGAAGAACAGAGATAAAAGAGGGAGAGACTGTGCCAGGCCTTGTGGGCTTTGAAGGCCTGGTATTTTTTGAATTTGGACTTTTACTCTGAGCCACATAGGGGGCCATGGGACCATCTGGAGCAGAAGAAGGCTGTGATCTTGTGAGATCTCATGCATGAAGTGGCACAAGCTGGGGGTGCTGGGCCAGGGACGGAGGGGCCGGAAGCCCCCCTCCACTGTATATAGGGCCCGTGGGAGGTGAGATTGCCACTTGGGAGGTGAGAAGCAGCCACATTCCCACCCTAGGGTGTGGCTTCCCCTTTGCAGAAGGGGGTCATTTATCATGCACGTGGCCCTGACACTTTGGGGAATCTTCAGGGCTCATCCTCAATGGCTTTGTAGGGGAGGCTGGGGGCTCCAGCACTCAAATCGTACCACACCCACCCCACCCAACAACCGTCTCCATGCCCCCTAACTCTGGCTTCTCTGGCTGCATTGCCCCAGCGCCTGATCTGTTGGAGCAGGCAAAGAGAACAGAAATCACTCAGTTCTGCTGACTCTTTGCGACCCCATGGACTGCACCTACCAGGCTCCTCCATCCATGGGATTTTCCAGGCAAGAGTACTGGAGTAGGTTGCCATTTCCTTCTCNTCTCTGGCTGCATTGCCCCAGCGCCTGATCTGTTGGAGCAGGCAAAGAGAACAGAAATCACTCAGTTCTGCTGACTCTTTGCGACCCCATGGACTGCACCTACCAGGCTCCTCCATCCATGGGATTTTCCAGGCAAGAGTACTGGAGTAGGTTGCCATTTCCTTCTCCAGGGGATCTTCCCAACCCAGGTCTCCAGCATTGCAGGCAGACGCTTTACCGTCTGACCCACCAGGGAAGGAGCAGGGAAGAGTGGTTCTATTTGGAGCCACTGGGATCCCTAAGAGGAGACAGGAGGATGCAACCTAGCCTGGGTGCCCCAAGGGGTCTCTCTCCCGGGGGGCGCCCCTCTGAGCCATCTGATCCATCTGCTGATCGTCTCTGGGCCGCCCTCACCCCACCGGAGGCCGAGGCCGGCAGAACCTGAGGCGGCCCGTGCAAAGGGCACAGTCCTAGCGAAGGTCGCAGCAGCCAGGCCCAGCCCCCACTTCCCGGCCGTGGCCTCTGATCCGAGGGAGCTTCCCAGCCTGGAAGCTCCTGGGAAGTGGGGGAGGCGGGTGCGGGGCCAGCTGGGACTGGCCCATTGGAGGAGTTGAGGCCTGGGAGAGGCGTGGGAGAGACACAGACGGAGAAAGACAAAGAAGCGACTGAGAGAGAGACACACACACACNTCCGAGGGAGCTTCCCAGCCTGGAAGCTCCTGGGAAGTGGGGGAGGCGGGTGCGGGGCCAGCTGGGACTGGCCCATTGGAGGAGTTGAGGCCTGGGAGAGGCGTGGGAGAGACACAGACGGAGAAAGACAAAGAAGCGACTGAGAGAGAGACACACACACACACAGAGACGAGGAGAAACAGAGACGGAGAGACCCCGAAAAATCAGAAGGGAGACACACACGGAGAAAGTGAGGGAGACAGTCATTCATTCACTCATTCACTCCACGGCTGCTTATTGGGCACGGGCTTGTGTCCAGGCAGTGCTTAGAGCAGACACAAATCTCTGCCCGGGTAGGGTTGACTGTCTGGTGGGGACGCAGCCCAGAAACCTGATAACCGAGTAAATCACTTTGTCGAGAGTGATAAGGGCGAGAGATACGGGGTGGGGGAAGCGGGACAACCAGAGGGACTTACGAGCCAGATTCTTCTTATCTGGGGAGAAGATTCCCACCAGCATCTTGACTGCGCCTGCCCCTCCCCCACCTGCACCAAACTGGGGATGGGAGAGGGGAAAGGGGGTGGGGCCTGCGCCCGGAAGCCGACGGCTCTATCTGTTGGGGGGAGGGGAATTGAGGCTATGGCTGCTAGAGACCCCTCTTAACCCGGGTTGCTGGGGTTCCTCCGCCGACTGGACGTCCTTGGGGTGCAGCCCAGGATGTTCAATCAGAAGGTAGGTGGAAAAAGGGGAGGGATCAGTGCCCAGAGTACAGAGGGAACCCCTATATTAGGTGTTGGGGGACGGGGGGAAAGAAACTCAGGTTTGCGGCCGCCCGGGCTGAAAAACCCTCCCCCTGCTCGTGTCTCCGGATCCTCCTACCGCGACGGAGCGTCCCTGGGAGGGCCGCCCGGGCCCGGAGGGGGGAGCCGAGGGCTGGCCAGTGCCAGTCGGCGCCGAGGGCGCGTTCCGTTGCCGCGGCGGGTGGTACAGGCTGGCAGACACGCGCTGGCAGCCGCGGGCTGGCAGCCCGTACCCCAAGAGGAGGAGGGGGCAACTGCTGGCAATCGCCAGCGCTCTGCCTTGGGGGCCGCCCCCTCGCCTGCCCCCAGCCCCGCCTCCCGAACAGGGGCCCTCTCTCCGCTCCCAGCCGCGCGACTGTCGAGCGCGCACTACCTGGGCGCAGGGGTGAGTGTCCACCACGGGGTACTTTCGCGCGCGGGGCACGTCCCGGCCTGGGGGTGGGGGTTGCCCTGGCCACCACCCTTGTCCTCTTGGCTTGGATTTCTCGGGCCTTTCCCGAAGTCTCTTGGAAGGGGAAACCTGAGATTTCGGGACTGGGTGCGGGGATCCGGAATGAGGGTGGAAGGCACCCAGAATCCCCCCGCCTCGTCCTCTACCAGCCACACCACTGCAAGTTTCGCTACCTCACTCTTGTCTCCAGGCAAAAGGAGGAGAGGTGGGAGGTACACATGCTGCGAACCATTGCGCAGTGTCCCCAGCGCAGCGAGTGTGACCCTGGGGTGACCCTCATCTGCGTGTATTTGGTGTCTCCTTCCCCCCCAGCATGGCTGAGTCCGTGACTTGCTGTGAGTCTGTATTTGCGCCTGGTTCTCTGTGTGCAGCTCAAGCCGTCTGGGAGGCATTTGTTTCTACCCTGTCCAATTAAATCCGTTCCCCTCCCCAGGCCCTGGTTTTCTCGTCTGTTCAGTGGGACTTCCGTGACTGTGTCTCAGTTTCTGCGTGGATGTGTTTGTGTGGAGCATGAAAATCTTTGTGTCTGCTTCTTTGCGAGGTACTTCATCTGAGCCTCAGTTTCCTCGTCTGTAAATTGGGGTTAAGGGGAGAGCTGCCCAGGGTATGTTAGCGCGAAGTCATAGTTAGGAGGTATTATTATACTTTAATGACGTGTATGTCCCTCTGCAAGAGTCTATGAGAGGTGAATTCCGTCTGCTGCCCTCAGGCTCTGGCCCTGCAAAATGGGTGGAGTTTTCTCGGCCTTCTCACTGGGGTTTTGCAGCGAATGAAGCGGGGAGTTCGCAGGGAAAAAACCTCTGTGCAGCGAGGCGTGTAGATTGTGGGGTTCTGGGTCCCAGGGGTGGGTGGAGGTTGTGAAGTTGTGGCCTGTGAGACTAGGCATAAGATCCTGTCTGTGTGTGGGGGAATTTGTATATATCTTTCAGTGTCCATGTGTGAATGTACTTCCTTTTTTAAAAATTTTAGTTTTGTGCTTTCTTTAAAAAAAAAATTTTTTTTTTTTAAATTTTTGGCTGTGCTGGGTCTTTGTTGTTGCAGAGCTTTTTCCTAGTTGCACCCAGTGGGGACTACTCTCTAGTTGCCCAGCGCGGACTTCTTGCGCGGGTTCTTTTGTTGCAGAACACGGGCTCTAGAGCGCTTGGTTTTCAGTAGTTGCCGTGCGTGGGCTCAATAGCTGTGGCGCACAGGCTCAGTTGCTCTGTGGCCTGTGGGATCCTCCCGGACCAGGGACTGAACCCTTGTCTCCTGCACAGGCAGGCGGTGGATTCTTATCCACTGGACCACCAGGGAAGACCTGAACGTACTTTCATGTTTCCCTGAGAGGGTGTAACTGCGCATTTTGCCCTAGTTTGTGACTATCTGTGCACATGTCCTTGTCAATGCGTCACTGTATTTGTCCCGTTCTCTGTGTGTTTGTTTCTGTCTGTTTTTGACTAAGATGGCTCTGGATATCTGTGCCTGTGTATGAATTATTAGTGTCCCTTTCATGTGGGACTCTGTTACCCTGTCCCCTCGTGATATGATTTTTCTCCTTGTGTCGGCCTGTCTCCATGGACACCCCCCTTCTATCCCAAATTCCCTCTGGGCGCCGGCGTGCGTGTAGGGTAGGGAGTAGGGGCTTAGAATCCCTTCCCAGGTCAGGCGCCGCTTATGCCTGCCTTCGCAGGCCGCCGGGGATGGTGCACATCAGGCCTGACATTGCTCCCAACCTCTCCGCAGCCTTGGGGCGGGCGGCCCATGGAGCCGGGGCTGCTGCGGCCGGCGCCGGTGAGCGAGGTCATCGTCCAGCATTACAACTACACCGGCAAGCTCCGCGGTGCGCGCTACCAGCCTGGCGCGGGACTGCGTGCAGACGCCGTCGTGTGCCTGGCCGTGTGCGCGCTCATCGTGTTGGAGAACTTAGCCGTGCTGGTCGTGCTCGGACGCCACCCGCGCTTCCATGCGCCCATGTTCCTGCTTCTGGGCAGCCTCACGCTGTCCGACCTGCTGGCCGGCGCCGCCTATGCCGCCAACATCCTGCTGTCGGGGCCGCTCACGCTGCGCCTGTCGCCCGCGCTCTGGTTCGCCCGTGAGGGCGGCGTCTTCGTGGCTCTCTCCGCGTCCGTGCTGAGCCTTTTGGCCATTGCGCTCGAGCGCCTCCTCACCATGGAGCGTCGGGGACCCGCGCCCGCCGCCCGTCGGGGACGCACGTTGGCGCTGGCGGCCGCCGCCTGGGGCTTGTCACTGCTCCTCGGACTACTGCCAGCGCTCGGCTGGAATTGTCTGGGCCGTCTGGAGGCCTGCTCCACGGTCCTGCCGCTATACGCCAAGGCCTACGTGCTCTTCTGCGTGCTCGCCTTTCTCGGCATTCTGGCCGCCATCTGCGCGCTCTACGCGCGGATATACTGCCAGGTGCGCGCCAAGGCGCGGCGCCTCCGGGCGCACCCCGGGACTGGCGAGGGCGCCTCGATGCGCGCGCGCCACACGCCGCGCTCCTTGGCGCTGTTGCGCACGCTCAGCGTGGTGCTCGTGGCCTTCGTGGCTTGTTGGGGCCCCCTCTTCCTGCTGCTCTTGCTGGACGTGGCGTGCCCGGCGCGCGCCTGCCCTGTGCTCCTGCAAGCGGACCCCTTCCTGGGCCTGGCCATGGCCAACTCGCTCCTGAACCCCATCATCTACACGTTCACCAACCGCGACCTGCGTCACGCGCTCCTGCGCCTCGTCTGCTGCAACCGGGGCCCCTGCTGCCGAGACCCAGGTGCCTCTCGGCGGTCGGGGAGCGCCCCTGGGACTTCGGGCGACCTGCACCGCTGGCTGCCTCCCGGCCTGGATGGCAGCTCCAGCCGCTCCGAGCGCTCCTCGCCCCAGCGGGACGGGTTAGAGACAAGCGGTTCCACCGGCTGCCCTGGTGCACCTACGGTCGCCGGGACCCTGGTAACCCCGCCAGCTACAGACTGACGCCCTGTGACCGCCATTGCCCTCCCTAAGAGCTCTTTTGCAGACTTTCTTTTTAAATAAAGGAGTTTATAGGAAAAAGCAGCCAAAGATGAAGATGGTGGAGGCAGAAAAGACCTAGGAAAATATATTTTATTGACGCTAAACTCCACAGCAATGAACAAAACAGACAAAACTCCCTGCTTCTGTGGAATTGATGTTCTTGTGTCGGACTCAGAGATGTAACGGAGTGAAGAAGTGTGGAGATGATACCGGTGACAATACAGTGATGCGATGGTGGCCAGGTGATGCCTTTTTGAAGAGGTGGTGACATGTGATGTGAGCTGAGGTGATTATTATCCTGGGAACTTTTATTTTTGGCATGTGGGATCTTAGTTCCCTAATCTGGAATGAACCCACAACCCCTGCAGTGGAAGCAGGGAGTCCTAACTATGGACTGCTAGGGAATTCCCTGTCCTGGGAACTTCTGAAGGAAGAGCATTTCAGAATGGGGGAACAGCAGGTGCAGAGGTCCTAAGGCTAGAATATGCCTGTCTGTTCTCTCAAAAGCAAAGATTTTAGTGCCACTGGAGCAAGGATGGAGAGGCAGACAAGAAACAAAGACAGGAAAATAATGGGGCAGGTAGGGCAAAGCCTTATGGACCCAGGGGAGAAACTTCTGCTCTGAGTGAAGTAGTACTCCTGGATGGTTCTAGGCAGAGGAAGGACTTAATCAGGCTCAGGTATTTGCACCTGCCTCTGCTCTCTGTAGAGGGTGAAGCCAGGAGAACTGGGTGATGGTAACTGCCTAGGGGAGTGATGATAAGGACTGGGACGGTAGGGATTCTCCACAGACTTGGGAGGGATTGGACAGAATTATTGAGGAATTTCGTGTGGGGGAGAAAGGAGTCAAGGACAGGTGTTCACTTTTAGAGGAGAGGCCAAAGATGGAGCACCCCAAAACTTGACTCTAGGAGACTCAGCCTGTTCCTCTGTGAAACAGGATTTTTTTGAAAGTGGTATCAGATCCTTCATAAAAGAATAAAAATATAATTGAATAATAAGAGTAATAACAGTTGATTTTACCCTNCAGGGAGTCCTAACTATGGACTGCTAGGGAATTCCCTGTCCTGGGAACTTCTGAAGGAAGAGCATTTCAGAATGGGGGAACAGCAGGTGCAGAGGTCCTAAGGCTAGAATATGCCTGTCTGTTCTCTCAAAAGCAAAGATTTTAGTGCCACTGGAGCAAGGATGGAGAGGCAGACAAGAAACAAAGACAGGAAAATAATGGGGCAGGTAGGGCAAAGCCTTATGGACCCAGGGGAGAAACTTCTGCTCTGAGTGAAGTAGTACTCCTGGATGGTTCTAGGCAGAGGAAGGACTTAATCAGGCTCAGGTATTTGCACCTGCCTCTGCTCTCTGTAGAGGGTGAAGCCAGGAGAACTGGGTGATGGTAACTGCCTAGGGGAGTGATGATAAGGACTGGGACGGTAGGGATTCTCCACAGACTTGGGAGGGATTGGACAGAATTATTGAGGAATTTCGTGTGGGGGAGAAAGGAGTCAAGGACAGGTGTTCACTTTTAGAGGAGAGGCCAAAGATGGAGCACCCCAAAACTTGACTCTAGGAGACTCAGCCTGTTCCTCTGTGAAACAGGATTTTTTTGAAAGTGGTATCAGATCCTTCATAAAAGAATAAAAATATAATTGAATAATAAGAGTAATAACAGTTGATTTTACCCTTGGTGGCTCAGCTGGTAAAGAATCTGCCTGCAATGTAGGAGACCTGGGTTCGATCCCTGGGTTGGGAAGATCCCCTGGAGGAGGGCATGGCAACCCACTCCAGTATTCTTGCCTGGAGAATCCCCATGGACAGAGGAACTTGGTGGGCTGCAGTCCATGGGGTTACAAAGAGTTGGACGCAATTGATTGACTAAGCACAGAACAGCACGGTTACTTACTCCCATAGTATTCTAGGCCCAGGACAGGCCTTTTTCTCACCTTTCCTACAATCTTGTAAGGTAGGTTTTCTCACTCCCATTTGACAGATGAGGAGAATCCAGGAACTGAGTATTTTGTCCTATTTTCTGAGCCAGGATATTGGCCAAGGAGGTTAGGTTCCACGGTTCCAAGAGGTCTGTTAAGCCCAGACCAACACTCCTTTATTCAAGGGTCTGCATTTTCAGCCAGGGGTGATATTAGGGCCCCGGCTGTGCCCATGAAAGGTTCCAGGCGTCCTGACCACAGTTCCCAGCTGTCTCAGGCTCCCAGCTGTCCCCAGGCACATTCCTAACCTCAGTGTGGAGAGGCAGGCTGGAGAGGGGCAGGGTGGGTTTGGAGAAAGGGCCTGGGGCTTCGGGTTCAGATTGTGGCACACCACTTGCTGGGACACAGCGGAACTGCAGGCAGCTGAAAAGTACGTGGCGTGTAGGGGTGGGGGTGAGGGACACTGACCAGCCAGAGGACCTGAGTTCCCGTGGGCCATGCTCACACCGCCCCTGCACGCTGTAAGCACTGAGAAAACCAACCTATTACCTGGTACATAAACACTCAAGCCTGGGGTCACATGCCAGTGCGCTTTGAGAACTGATTCTAATTTCCTACCTGTTTCCAGTATCCCCAGGCTCCTGTAATCTTCCAGGGCAACCTGAGCCACCCCACCCCATTGCTCAGTTGTTTGATGATGGTGTGACAGCAGAAGAGTTATTTACCTGTTCACATTCTACAAAATTAAAAAACCACCAGTTCCCACTCCTGGATATATACACTTGGGAAACTTGCAGAGCCATTCTGTGGGTAAACGAGCTGAAATGTAAATACATCTTCTCTCTTTTTACACAACTTTAGCATTGCTCTCTACCTTGCTTTGATCGTTTAATAGTATCATCTTGGAAATTGTTGCATGTCTAGATTTTGTACTTTGTTAATTGAACAGCTTAGGTGCTTTAAACAATCAAAGTTTATTTCTCATAGTTCTGAAGGCTGGAAGTCCAAGATCAAGGTGTCAGGATGGAAAGCTTCTGGTGAGAACTCTTCCTAGCTTATAGACAGCTGCCTTCTGGCTGTGTCCTTACATGGTGGATAAAGAGATCTAAGTTCTCTGGTGTTTCTTCTGATAAAGGCACTAATGCCATCATGAGGGTCCCACCCTCATGACCTCATCTAAATATACCTCCCCAAGCCCCCATCTCCAAATAACATCACTTATTTTTATATGTGGGCTCAGTCGCTCAATTGTGTCTGACTCTGAGACCCCATGGACTATAGCCTGCCAGGCTCCTTTGTCCATGGGATTTTCCCAGGATACTGGAATGGGTTGCCATTTCTTCCTTCAGGAGATTTTCCTGACCCAGGGATCAAACCCTAGTCTCCTGCATTGGTAGGCAGATTCTTTACCACTGTGCCACCTTGGAAGCCCAAATACCATCATTTGTTATGTTAGGGCTTCAATATATGATGGGGGGGAGGGGGCACAGACCATATGTCACTTTATTTTTTATGTCACTTTATTTTTTAATTGAAGAATAATTGCTTTACAGAGCATTGTTTTTCACATTTAAAAATATTAAGGTAAAACACTTACAAAGCTAATGGCTCCTTTTTACTGGCTGCATAGTATTTCATAGCATAGATTACATCAGGGCCCTAGGAATGCACACATGTTGAGTCCAACATTTGGCATTTAAACACAGTATTGCAATAAACATCTGTGTACGTACATCCTCCTAAACGTGTGCAAGGGTACCTTTGATAAATTACTGCACATGTCACTGCTGGGTCTCAGGGCTTGTAGATGTTAATTTTGAGATATACCAGAGGTTTCCTTTGGCATGTGGAAAAGGGTGTGGGTTTGCTCATAGCCTCAGCCACTCCCCATACAGTATTTGGCAGTTATGCTATGGCACCACCTCTGGAGCCACTCAGAACCACAGCTTCACCTCCGCCACCGGCATGGGAGGAGAAGCAAGGAACCACACCTCAGCCGCCTTCTGCGTGGGATTAATCCCAAACCCAGAGTAGGGAGGCAGAATCTTCCAAATTCACCCCGGGGGCAGGGGGAATCCTTTCTTACACCAGTATCTGTTCAGTCTAGAGATTCATGCAGATGGGCTCTTAAAGAAAAGAGAGGAAAAAAAAAACCCCACATACATTTAAAAGTTATAAAGAGCATAAATGGAAAATCAGTATCACTTTCCATGAAAAATAACAATCATTCATATTTATTGAGCACTAGCATTCTCAATTAGTTCTCCCAATAATCTACCAGGTAGGTGCCTGTATTATTAACATTTATTGCTACGTGGTGTCCAACTCTTTGAGACCCCATGGACTGTAGCCCACCAGGCTCCTCTGTCCATGAGATTTCCCAGACAATAATACTGGAGTGAGTTGTGATTTCCTTCTCCAGGAGATCTCTTCGACCCAAGGATCGATCCTGTGTCCCCTGCATTGCAGAAGGATTCTTTATCGTTGAGCCACCACGGAAGCCCTATTAACATTTTATGAGGAAGGAAACTGAAGCATGGAGCGGGTAAATTATGGGTCCAGCCACGCAGAGCTAGAGAGCTCGAATTCCCAACTGCGAGCTCCTCGCGCCTCCAGATTGGAGATAAAAAATAAAAACTCTTGCCTGGAAAATCCCATGGACGGAGGAGCCTGGTGGGCTGCAGTCCATGGGGT
>SJYA01007717.1:0-17897 GCA_006410615.1 Neotragus moschatus | reverse complement strand
CCCTACTCACACAGGTACCCCCTACTCACACAGGTACCCCCTACTCACACAGGTACCCCCTACTCACATAGGTACCCCCTACTCACATGGGTGCCCTTACTGACACAGATACCCCCTACTCACATAGATACCCTCTACTCACACAGATAACCCTACTCACACAGGTACCCACTACTCACAAAGATACTCCCTACTCTCACAGTACCATCTATACTCACATGAGTACCCTTACCCTCACAAGTATCCCTACACAAACGGGCACCCCTACTCCCTATTCACACAGGCACCCTCTATACTCACACAGGTACCCTTACTCACACAGATATCCCCTACTCACTCACACAGGTAGCCCCTATCACATGGGTACCCCCTACTCACAAGGGTGCCCTATTCACACAGGTACTCCATACTCACACAGGTACCATCTATACTCACAAGGATACCCCTACTTACACAAGTACCCCTATTCACATGGGTAATACCTACTCACATAGATACACCCTACTCACATGGGTACCCGTACTCTCACAGGTATCTTCACACACATTGGCACCCCCTATTCACATGAGTACCATCTATACTCACACAAGTACCCCTTCTCACAGGGTACCCACTTCTCACACAGTCACCCTCTATGCTCACACAGGTACCCCCTACTCACATGAGTACCCTCTATACTCACATGGGTACCCCTACTCATATGAGTACCCCCTACTCACACAGGTACCCCCTATTCAGACAGGAATGGGCTAAGCCCTGATGTGCAGTCACCATGAATCTGGTTTCTCTCCCAGACCAGAAGGGAGTGCCAGGAAGGCAGGGATGGGCTGAGCCCATGCCATTCTTCAGTAGGGCCTGGCCTGGAGACGAGCATGGCAGATGCCAGTTCCTTTCACTTCCTGCCAGGGAAAGGTCCCAGACCAGGCCTGGGCGGCCTTGGCTTCTCCTTCAAGTTCACAGATGCTCTATTTGGCCAGTTGTGGGAAGAGTTGCATTTGCCTGGGCTACCCTCCTCCCCGGACCTGCTGCATGCAGGGCTTACGGGGACAGGGGCCAAGCCTGCAGATCCTTGCCGTCTCAGGCCGCTCCTCCCGGCAGACCCCGAAGCTGTCATCCGCAGTTCGGCAGAGCACCGGCCGTTCCTGGGTGCCGTTTCCACAGGTTACTGAGCACTGCAGACAGAGAGTACCAGTCAGGGCCCACCTCCCATGCTAGGCTAGGTCTGCAAGGGCTCCCCAAGTGGGTGACCCCACGACACTTGGGAGGTGGAGAGGGACAGAGGGAGAGTGTGAGCCAGAGGTCTGCCCGGCCTTGCCCTAGCCTCTGGCAGCTGCCTCAAGCTCTTGGGCTCTCAGGTGAATTGGAGAGAACAAATACGCAGGGCCAGATAGAGGCCAGCACTTCTTGGGCTCTCAACGAGTCCTTCCCTTCTCCGTCTAGAGGAGTTGAGGCCCTGAGAAACAGCTATGCACTGCGGATCACCAAGAAAGCTCTGCCTGCGTGCAGGAGGCGTTGGCAGGGGACGCTCCCACCCCCTGGACACAGAGCTCTGTGCCACCAGCACCCTCACGCTCCCCTCCAGTCTCTGGCCCCCCTGGCGTCACCACACTGGGAGGGGCTGGAAGAAGCCATCATGCCCAGACTCCTGGCTCTGCTCACAGCTCAACCCAGCCGAGCCAAAGGATGATTCTCCTGTCTGAGAAAGGGCTGACTCAGTAGACTGGGTTGCTTGAAGCTACCCAGTGCCAAGAAAGGCCTGTTTTCAGAACTGGCCCTTGGTTAACTCCTAGGAACCAAGTTCATGGAACGGTCTGTCTGGTAAGAGCATACCTGTGTGCCTGAGGCCCTGAACCAGGCTGTACCAGCTTGCTTGGTTGGTTTACACCAAGAATATGATTTGTGGTGAGCATCTGCTTTCCTTCTGGGGTCCAGGGCTTCAGTAATGGATGTCAGTCATGCAGGCACCCTGTGCTTCCATGAATGATCCCCAGTAAAAACCCTGGACACCTGGATGCTTGTGCCTGGTTTCCTCCAGACTTTACCCAAGTGCTTTTTCCTTTTGCTGATTCTACTTTGTACATGAACCATGAACTCCCAAATGCTGAAGTTGGGTTTAGAAAAGGCAGAGGAACCCAAGATCAAATTGCCAACATCTGATGGATCGTAGAAAAAGAGAGTTCCAGAAAAACATCTACTACTGTTTCATCGACTATGCTAAAGCCTTTGACTGTGTGGATCACAACAATCAGTGGAAAATTCTTAGAGATGAGAATACCAGGCCATCTCACCTGCCTCCTGAGGAACCTGTATGCAGGTCAAGAAGCAACAGTTAGAATCAAACATGGAACAAGAGACTGGTTTCTAGCTAGGAAAGGAGTATGTCAAGGCTGTATATTGTCACTCTGCTTACTTAACTTCTATGCAGAGTACATTATGTGAAATGCCGGGCTAGATGAAACAAAAGCTGAATCAAGATTGCCAGGAGAAATATCAATAACCTCAGATATGCAGATGACACCACCATTATGTCAGAAAGCGAAGAGGAACTCAAGAGCCTCTTGATGAAAGTGAAAGAGGAAAATGAAAAAGCTGGCTTAAAATTCAACATTCAAAAAACGAAGAGCATGGCCTCTGGTCCCACCACTTCTTGACAAATAGATGGGGAAATAATGGAACAGTGACAGACTTTATTTTCTTGGACTCCAAAGTTACTGCAGATGGTGACTGCAACCATGAAATGAAAAGATGCTTGCTGCTAGGAAGAAAAGCTATGATCAACCTAGACATTGTATTAAAAAGAAGAGACATTACTTTGCCGACAAAGGTCCTAGTCAAGGCTACAGTTTTTCCAGTAGTTATGTAAGGATGTGAGAGTTGGACTATAAAGAAAGCTGAGCGCTGTAGAATTGATGCTTTTGAACTGTGGTGTTGGAGAAGACTCTTGAGAGTCCCTTGGACTGCAAGGAGATAAAATCAGTCAATCCTAAAGGAAACCAACCCTGAATATTCGTTAGAAGGACTGATTCTGAAGCTCCAATACTTTGGCCACCTGGGGCAAAGAGCTGACTCATTAGAAAAGACCTTGATGTTGGGAAAGATTGAAGGCAGGAGAAGGGGATGACAGAGGGCGAGATGGTTGGATGGCATCACTGACTCAATGGACATGAGTTTGAGTAAGCTCCAGGAGTTGGTGATGGACAAGGAAGCCTGGCCTGCTGTGGTCCATGGGATTGCAAAGAGTTGGATATGACTAAGCGATTGAACAACAACAGAACTTTCATTTTAATAGAGCATTAACCATGACTATAGCAACTTCCGTGGGAATCTCTGAGCCCAAAGCTGGTCTTGGCAACCCCTGACCCACCAGGCGTGTGGGCTGGATGTCAGTGCTCACATCAGCTCAGCCTTGCCCCCAGAACTCTCCTCCAGCCCCTGAGACTATCCTCACTATTTTTTCAGCCAGATCTAAGCCCTCCTTTGCTCACGTCCCCTCTTGCAAGTCTGACTGGCCTTTTAGCCACAGTTCTGCCCCCAGAGACAAAAGCCCAGGCCTCCTTTTGCATCTTGGAGCCCAGGCTGCCTCTCGTCTTCTGGGGTTCCAGTCCCTCATAGCACATGGGAGCCTCTGCCCTGCACAGTAAAGATACACATGCCTCTGAGTTTCACACAGAACACTAGCCAGGGAAGCCTGGGTGCCCTGAGACCTACAGGACATGCCTAGGACAAGAACGGCATCCAGGCCAAGGCGGATCACCCTGGCCACCTCGGTCCCACCCAAGCTTGGTTTCGGGGCTGAGGACACAGGGCCGGGGAACTGCTCACCTGGGACCAGGATCCGGCCCGCCACCGACCAGGGCACAGCTCACGGTTGCAGGCCCGGCGGCCCTCGGGTCGCGCGTCATTACAGTGCTTGGTGTGCACGGAGCGGGTGGTGTTGTTGTGCAGTGGCTGAACACAGCGCACGGAGCGGACCTGCATGCCTGTCCGCCCACAGCTCCGACTGCACGGCTCCCACTCGCCGGTGACCCACCTGCCAGGGCACACAGCACTCAGTCAGCCCCTGGAGAAACCCCATTGGACAGAGGCAAGGCAGCCTGTTCCTCCAGGCGCATCTTCCCTGTATCAGGAAGGTGCCCTGGAGGCTAGCTGTACCCCTGCCTGAGGTCCTGCAGACCATGAACCCCAAGCGTGCCCACTGCTGGGAGACCGTGGTTTAGGGGTGGCTTTTGTCCTCCTTTCTTAGCCTCCTGACTCTGCCCTCTGACCTCACCAACCCTTCTGGGCAGCAGCATGGATGCCCTCAGCACCTGTCCTCAAAGGGCCCCCACCTTCCTATTTACCCACCATCTTCCCTGCACAGGGCCATGCAAAAGGAACCTGGGCCCAGAAATGCAGCCCCATCAAATTCCGGGTCTGGAAGGTCAAGGCTGCAGCCCCTGGGATGAGCTGTGAGGGAAACATCTATCACAGGGCCAGAAGCAAGCCCGACGCCCTCAGCACCTCAGTTTCCCCATCTGAGCATTAGCACTTGTTGTCATTTCTAGCATCCCAGGTAGCCCTAATGGTTAAGAACCTGCCTGCCCATTCAGGAGATGCAGGTTTGGTCCCTGGGTTGGGAAGAGGCCCTGGAGAAGGAGGTGGCAATACACTCCAGTATTCTTGCCTGGAAAGCTCCACGGACAGAGGAACTTGGTGGGCTACAGTCCATGGGGTCACAAAGATGTACTTTACTGTTTCCTTCCAGCTAGTCTGAAGGAGGAGGCCTCTGCACAGCCTGAAACACCTTAGACTCCAAAGAACATGTTGAGTGAGAAAGACTCTGAAATGTCTCAGGGCCTGTGAGGCCCAGAGCCGCCCAGAAACCAGATCCTGCGCCACTGTCCACAGGAGCCCCAGGACGCTCCCCCCTCCTCTAGTGGGGCTGGGGGCCAGAGAGCCCCGGCACTCACACGGGCTGGGAGCACTCCTGTGGGTTGCAGGTCCGGCGGATGGCTTTGGGCTTTGAGACGGAGTCACAGAAGCCTCGGTGCACCATCTTGTGGTCCAGCCTCCGGCGGCAGCCATACTTGGTGAATTGGGACCCTGAAGATGAGAGCTTGAGGGGGCTCAATGGGACAGCATGGGCCCTCCCGCAGGTGTGGAGGGGCAGCTCCTCAGGCCACTTCAGCCCTGTTCTCCCTGTCCTGCTAGTGGGGCGAGGGTGGGGCAGGTTTAGACAAGTCCAGCCTGGTGCCCGCCCAGCACCGCAGGCCAAGTGAGGGTGCCAGGCCAGGGAGAGCAGCCTCCTGGGTGGCTTCCTGGGGCAGAAGGGAAGGTTCTATTCCCTCTCCCAGCATTTAGTCATTAACTATACCTTGGATTAATATGCACTGAGAACTTCACTAAACATGGAACACAGCCTGCAAGGCTCCTTCAGCCAGTCTAGTGCAGGAGTTCTCAGTTGGTGGAGATGTTGTCCCTGGGGACATCTGGCAATGTCTGGGACACTTAGTTGTCACAACTGGAAAGGAGATGTCACCAGCATTGAACAGGGAGAGGCTGGGGATGCTGCTCAGCATTCTACAATCACGGGACAACCTCCAAAACAGACGACTATAGAGCCCAAAATGTCAACTGGGGTAAATCTCAAAATCTCAGCCTAGTGCGTTAGACATGAGAGAATATGACAGGGCAGCCTGAGTTAGACTCGCATCTGGGGGTGCCCCAGGAAACACAGGATACCAGTGCTCTGGTTTCATGGAAAGCAGCAAAGGAGGCTCCCCAGGGGGGAGATGGCCTGTGCAAAGGCCCCGAGGCAGAAGCACAGCACGTCCAGAAAACCAACTAAGGCCAGCATGGGCAGGGCCAAGTGAGTGAGGGTTGGGAGTGCCAGTGGGGCAGAGGGAGACGTCAGAGAGTTACTTGGAATTTGGAGGCCATGAGGAGAGAATTTTGTTTTTTATCAAGAGCAGAAGGATCTGCTGATAACTAAGACACCAGGAAAGTGGTCTAATCTGCCCCTTTAATAGTTTAAAGTGGGGGCCAGTCAGGTAGTAAGGATGCCGCCAGGACTGGGAAGACGGTAACAGCAGATGAGTCCAAGAGAAATGCAGGAGGGAGGCTCAACAGGACACGCTGATAAAATCCAGGGCTGGGCGTCTCAGGGGACTGCTGGCTCAGGGCAGCACTGGGAGAACTCCCTGTCTCATCTTGGTATGGGACCCTGCGTGGTCCTGCATCTGAAGGTGGTCTGTCCTGGGCACCTGCTTCTGCAGGCTGAGTGTCTTCTCCTGCTTCTCATCTCCCCCAGTCCCCAAGGAGCAGCGAACACACTGGGCAGATCATAGCTTCCTATCTGTTACATCGTACCCAAGTTTGAGGTCCAAGGCAAGTGGGACCTCCTTGCACCCAGCCCTGCCCCAGAAAGGAAAGGCCTTTCTGAATGAACTCAGGAGGGGCCTGCAGAGGAGGCCTCTCCACTGATCTCCAGCATGGCCCAAGTCTTTCCTGTGGCCTGCCTCCCAGTGTCACAGTGATCTATCCAAACCACCCTCACAGTGGCCTCCTGCCAGGCCAGACCTTCCCATGCTGATGCAGGTGGGTGCTGATGTCATGCAACCCCACACATGACCCCTGCTGCCTTTGGCCAGTGGCCCTGAGCACCTGCCCTTCCTGTCCACCCTCTGCCACCTCGCTGGCGGGGCTAGGCCCTTGTTACCTGGGCAAAGGTCACTGCTCAGGTCCAATGTTCTCATAGCTGGCACAACCCTCACTCCAGGCAGTCAGCAGAGACCATGGGCTGAAGGAAGCTCCTCACCCAGGAGACCCTTCCTGCTCATCCCCCACCTCCTCTGGGGCCCCAGCTCAGAGAAGGCCCCTCACCTCCACCGCAGGGCTTGGAGCAGGGCGACCACTTCTTCAGGGCCCACTCGTAGCCCACAGAGTTGTCCTCCAGGACGTTGTTGTCGTCCACATTGAGCGAGTCCTCATGGACCATGTACTTGTAGGTCAGCGAGATGCGGGCGTCCCCCTCCGGGATGACCTGCCCCAGAGACAGGGGTGAATATGCCCGACACCCCCCCCCAACTCTCCCCCAGAGACCTTTAGGAAGGTCAGCCCGAGGAACACACCTGGCCAAGTCTCATTATTCCCGGTAGTTAGGTTCTAGAAAGTCCCAGGCAACACTGAACCGGCCAGTACTGAACCACTGCTCATGGGGGAACATAGGGTCTGGGCCAGCAAACCCCTGGTCATGACATTTTCACCAACAGCCTACGCATAAGTGTATTCTATGTGTGCTTCTGTTTAGACACCTTAATCAGTACACACCATTGATTCACTAATACTGAACTGACAGCCAGCACCCAGGTACTTGTGCCTGGACAAAGCTCAGTAACACATGCATTCTTGTCTCTCCACGGGGCAAACCCACAGCCTCCATGCAGAGAGACACCAGACACACTTCACAACCACAAGTGGGGGCGTTTTACACAGTGAGATGATCCTCCAAAAGCAGAAAAATGCAAAGAACATGGCAGTAAATAGAGTGAAGAGACGCTGATTACAGAGGGAGCTGGAATAAGCAGCAGAGCCATGCCTGGCTCCGCTCCGCTGGGAGCATGCGTGTCAGGCGCTCACACTTTCCCTGCTCCGCCGAGAGCACGGGCCGACCTCGCTCTACGGCGCTTCGGTTTACTGTGCCTCACAGACGCGATGTCTGAACAACTTAAAGGTTTATGGCAGCCCCACACGTGGCAAGTCTGTGGGCGCCATTTGTCAACAGCATTTGGCCACTTTGTGTCTGTCTGGGTCACATTTTGGTAACTCCCACAGTCTTTCAAATGTTTTCATTATTGTTGGACAAGTTAATGGAAGCAGTCTTTTTTTTTTTTAATTTTATTATTCTTGTTGATATTTTATTCTTTTTTTTTTTTTTGCTGTGCCATGCAGCATGTGGGATCTTTGTTCCCCCACCAGGAATCGAACCCATGCCCCCTGCATTGGAATCTTAACCACTGGACTGCCAGGGAAGTCCCTGGAAGCAGTCTTGTTAAGGCTTCAAAAGCTACTGACTAAACAGAGACCCTGAAAGGAGTTACATGCCAAGTTGTCGACTAGCAGAAATGGCAAACGATCTTGGGATCCAGCAGATAAGGAAGGAGGTAAGTCACCAGCAAGCGAGTAAGTCACGACGCTTCCTGGGCCTTGGGAATCTGCCCTTTCCCAGGGATCTGCTGACATTCTGAGACTTATGAATACACATACAAGGCTTTAGCGTAACAGCCAGAGCTGCGTCTCCACACAGAAGGCACCTGTGGCTTGAGATAGAGGAGGACTGCTTTGCACAGGGTTCTGAAGTCTCAACAGTGAGAGAAGGGATGGGAGGCTTAGGGGTCAAACTGCCCAGAACCTCTCAACTGGGGGTCCAGACTCAGGTTCCAGGGACTGCCCAGCGTAGCTTGAATATGGATGCATATTTGTGTCCCATGTACTGGGAACTCCGGATTAGATCTGGATGGTTCCCAATTTAGCGATATATATCAAATATATATTTTAATATATTAACATTATGATATATAATACATTATAAAAATATTATATTATATAATTATATGTTGTTATATATTATATATTGTAGAATATAATTTATATTATATATTTTATAAAATACAATTATATTATAATTAATTAATTATAATATTTAATATATATTATGTGATTATATATAATATACAATAATATACAGTCATAAATTTTATAAAGTAATATATTTATAAAATTTATAAATTTATATATTTATAAAATATTTTATATATTGTATTTATATTATATATATAGTTTTATATATTTATAAAATATTTTATATTTATGTTTTATATATAGATATTATATAATAAATAATGATATAGTATATATATTATATTTTATACTATATAATAATATGATAATTATTATAATGTAATAACTATGATAAATATATAAAATGTATTATATATGTATTAGTATATAATTTGTATATATTTATATATTATATTATATATTTACTATAATAATATATACTATAATATAGTATACTATATATTTATATTAGAATATTATAATATATAATATATACTTATATATCAAATATATATATATTTCTTGAGGCGATGTATATATAATAATTTCTTACTATTATTACTTGTCCTCATACTGTGACTTACTACTAATGTAATAAACTTCTTTATTTCTTGCTTACTAAGTGTGCTGTGTGTTTGCTGCCCAGTCATGTCTGACTCTGTGTGACCCCATGGACCGTAGCCCACCAGGCTCCTCTGTCCATGGGATTCTCCAGGCAAGAATACTGGAGTGGGCTGCCATGCCCTCCTCCAGGGGATCTTCCCAACCCAGGAATCAAACCCAGATCTCCTGCACTGCAGGCAGATTCTTTATAGTCTGAGCCACCAGGGAAGCCTAGGGTGGTGAATCCTCTGAACCTGAAACCAAAAGTAAGTCTCAGCAGGACATGACTCTTTCAGCAGAACAATTATTACTTTTATAATGGTGCTCTCTGACCAAGCGGTCTTTGATGTCATTATTGCAGGCGACTTTTCGCTTATTTTTAATTGAGGTATGTACGTTGTTTCTTAGACCTGGGGCCACCACACATCTCATAGACTACAGGATAGTATAACATGTGCACTGGGAGACAAACACATTCGTGTGACTTGCATTACTTCACTTTACTGTGGTGGCCTGGAACCAAGCCTACCTATTCTCCCGAGCTGTGTCTGTACCAGTTTGGAGATTAGAAATACTTTTGGTAGGTGAATTTGCCAACACAGAAACAGCAGGACTGAGGCCCGACTGTATGTGCACTGACAAAGGCAGGGCAGCAGAGGCCTCTCTGGGGATGGACAGTGTAAGCAGAACACAGTGTGCGTGAACACCCCAGCCCCCAGCTGCACACCCTGGTGTGGGGCGCTGAGCCCCAGCGTGGAGTGCTCACCTTCACAGAGGGGCAAAAGGCACTTGAGCCTTATCTGCAGTGTTTTAATTTTTTTTTTTTTACTGATCAAATATATTGCATTTGCAATTGAAATTTATTTTTTTTAAGTGAATTAGGAAATCAAATCCTCTCTGTGTTCCCACCACCAGGAGCAGCCTGTGGTCCTGGACTCAGGGGACCCGGGGTCCAGTGCTGCTCAGAGACAAAGTCTTAGTGTCACCTGGGTCTAGCAGTCCAATTTCCTGGAGCCCCGTTGGTCACCCCCAAGGAGTTTCAGGGTTTATAAGCATGATGAGAGGTGGCCGTGAATGTCACCCAGAGTTGTTTGTGGAGGAGAAACCTAAATGCTTACAGGGGATTTTGTCTCTGGTTGCCCAGGGACACAGGGCCCAGAGCCAGACCGGTAGCTCCATGTGTGCTCCTCACTCCGACACAGAGATGGAGGTCCTCAGCTCAAAGGTCAGGCCAGAGGGGCCGGCAGAACATGGCCCGAAGGCTGCAGGGAGGCTCAGGGCTCCCAGGCACCGCCCGACCCCTTCCCCAGCAGCCACCTGCCTCACCAGCCTCACGCTGCAAGAGGCGGCGGGCCCGGCCCCTGTCTGACGTACCAGCACAGTGATGGTGCTGTGGAGGGGGCCCATGGTCTGCAGCGTCTCCCGGCCGTCCTCATCCCGGTACTCCCACTCCACACCCATGGCGATGAAGGTCTTGGAGTTGGGATCCACGTCATTCTCCTCATTTAAAATGAACTTGCCTGTCTCCAGGTTTTTGACGGCTGAACAATAAAAGACAGAAGGACGGAAGACAGCCATGATCACCCGGGGGGGGGGGGGCAGAAGCATGGGAGGTCCGAAGTGTTCACTAGTTTGAACACGTTGGGGGAGTTGTGGGGAGCAGAGCCCCTTGTCTTCCTCCAGGGGCCCATTAGTCCCACTGACAGCCCAAGCCGCCTTGGGAACCTGCCTTGTCCTTTGTCTCTGCACTGGACCTACGTTTCCCTCTAACCAGCCCTTCTGCCGGGTCTGGGGCTCTTTCCTGGATCTGCCTCTCAGGCCCTGGAGGAGAGGCTCCATGGTGGCTCCTAGCAGCCACCAGGGCCACGTCCCTGCAGTCTACCTGGAGCACTCAGGGGTCTCTCAGAGCCACTGCCCTCCCTGGCCCAGCTCCCCGGGTGAGGGGTACCTGCTGGACACCAGGGCCTCCTGCGCTGGGGTGAGCATGCGTGCCACACACCCTCCCACCCTGCTGATAACTATGGCTCAGCCTGGTACCCCACCAGTCCCCTGCATCCCAAAGAGGCCTGACCTGACTCGGGGACCTCCCAGCCCACTATGCATCCACAAAGATGAGAATCCACTGGTCACAAAGCCCCACACTTGCCAGAGTGTGGAAAGCGGCTACTGGGGGCTGCTGCTGGAAGATTTTAGCAGGGAGGCCACAGCCCGGGCACAAAAATCATGGGATAATAGTGAGAAAACCATTTCCTGCACAAGTTTCCTAGACTCCCTTGAAAGCCGTTGTAAGTGCCAGGAGGTCCCCAGCTTGTCACTAATCCTCCCTCCTTGTACGCAGGGATGGCCCTGGACAAGAAATGATGTTTAGGTAGAAATGTCTTTTTTTTTAAGGGATTGACTTTTATGTTTGCCTCCTACTTAAGACAAGGAGTACTGGCTGTCCATTTGGGGACAGCAACATAAAAGTCTCCTCTAAAAATAAGGAAGAAAGAAACATGTGCATTTTAAAAAGAGTGGTGTTTGCTCACATCAGTGGGAGTGCTAGATGCCTGCAGTCATGGAACCCCTGACCCAGTTTGGCCTCCAGGGCACAGGGAAGCAGATGGGACCCAAACTAGGAGAAAGGACTTGTGTGGGGTCCCCTCACTGACCCCCAGCATCACTTCCTACTTTGGCTGTGCAACTTGTGGGGGTGTGGATGAGTGAACCCCTGTGAGGGGTTCTAAGCAGCCTGCAGGAGCACAGTGCCAAAGGGGCTGCCATGTGAGAAGGGGCACCCAGAGTTGTCAGACATCCAAATTTCTAAGAAATGCAAGGAATCTCTATTCCAAAAGAACCACTTGAATTTAAAATGAAACTAAATGAAAATATGCGAATACACCATGGGAGCCCATCTACCAGCGGGCCTTGGCACCCACTGCTTGTAGACCTTGCTGGCCTTCCAGTGGGCAGGGGGCCTACCCTTTGACCTTGAGGTGGGAGGTATGGCATGTCTTAGACAAACGTCCCTCCAAAACTGCTGTGAGGGAAGCCCTCTGATCCCAACCCGGCAGCCTCTCCACTGGGAAAGTGCTAAAGGAGAGACCCACCCATCAGCTGGGCCAAGCCAGGGGCAGAGGAGATAGGGCTGCAGCCCATGCCTGACAGTCAGGCCCCCGACCCCCAGAAGAGTCAGGCTGTGGAGCCGCTGCGTTGTCTGGCTCCGGCACTCACCCAGGTGATGGCTGGTGGTGTCCGCTTCCTGGATTAGCAGGTGTCTGGCTCCTGCCGGGATCTCAAACATCTTGATGTAACCTTGGTTGGGATGTGGGGAGACAAAGCCAAGAGAGAAGGGCGAGGCTGTCAAATGCGGACGATGCGAGGAGGGCCTTGCCCTCGATGGTGGTTCCAGAGGCCCAGTGTGTGATGGGCTCTGACTGCCCACTGAGAGAGGGACCCATGGGAAACTAGTGTATCCCAGACAGCAACAGCCCTCCGGCTCATTTTCAAATCCCGGCGCTTCTTCACCCTCTTCCACTGAAAACTTGGTGGGTGTCCTCACGAGTAGCCCCAGAGTCATGCCCCGCATGGAGCTAAGATGCCACAACCAGGAGAGAGGCCTTCAGCAAACTGCTCGGTCTCCCTGGACCTCAGCAGCTTAATCCCTAAACACAAGACAGCCTGCTCACAGGGGACTGTGCAGCAGCCAGCTGGCAGCAGCCCAGCACCAGCTCTGAGTGGAGTCTGGCAGGCTGCTCCAGGCCCTTCTTCCAAAAGAGTTGAGCCAAAGTGCCTGCGTGCCCGCGTGTGTGCTCAGTCACTCGGTCGTGTGCAGCTCTGCGTGACCCCATGGACTATACAGCCCACCAGAATCCTCTGTCCCTGGGGTTTCTCCAGGCTAGAGTACTGGAGCGGGTTGCCATGCCCTTCTCCAGGGGATCTTCCTGACCCAGGGATGGAACGCTCATCTCCTGCATTTTCTGCACTGGCAGGTAACTTCCTTACTAGTGAAGACGTGGGAAGCCCATCAAAGTGGCGTCTCCCCATTTCAGTCAGAGGCAGAACAGTCAGCTGCCGCAGGCCCACCCAGAGCCCCGAAGCCAGGTGGAGGGACCACTCTGGAAGGAGGTTCATCCAGAGGGTTGTTTTTCCAGAGCCCACCTTGGCCAGGGACCCCAAGTTCCCCAGCCCCAAATTTCCTGTGGCCCTGTTGGGACAGGCCTACGTTTCCCTAGGCCACAGGCTGCACTGGCTAGCTCATCAAAGGTCCCGCTCGCAGGCGCTTGGGGGCGGCAGTGGTGGGGCAGAGAGCAAGGGAGGCCAGTGGTGGCTAGAAAGCCTTGGAGCTGGGGAAGGAGTCCTCAAATAAAGGCATTAAAGACTCACCTTGTGCACCCCACATCCCGGCATCTCCCTGTCCCCACCCAGCCTGGGGCCTGACACAGTGACACCTAAGATTGCCTCTCCACCTCACCCCCCCAGACTTAGAGCCCCTCTTTCCAGACAGCGCCCCACCCCCCAGCACTATAGACACTCAGGCCCGGGCCTCTGGGCAGGGGGAGGGAGGGGTGCACTCACCAAGCTTCTTGGGTGAGCGTGTAAACGTGCCCTTGACCACCTTGCAGTGGGAGTTGTCCCCTCCGCACACACCACACTTGTCCTCCTGCTTGCTGGAGCCGATCACCCCGTCACAGCCCACCTTCTGCAGAGGGGTGGGGGAAATGCGGTGCCCGCTGAGACCCTGCTCCCCACTGGGCCCTGGCGCCTACTCCCTCGGCAGCCCAGGTATGGGCAGTCCCTGACGCAGAGGAAGGAGAGGGGGCTTTGGAGCAAGAAAGACCCTGTGTGCCCACTGCAGGGAGAGCGCAAATTGACCCAGAGGAGTGTGCAGGCTCTCTCACCCCACATTTTGTAAATAACGACCATGTAACAGCTGAGCGCAGTTCTAGCCCTGCGCATGCGCATCAAGACGCGCTTACTTGGCCGCGAGTTACTTGCGCTGTAGGGATATGTGAGCTCTACGTAAAAAGCAGCAGCGTGACTATTGCCTCATGGCCGTGTCCCTTGGGTCAGCCACGAGAGGAGAGAGAACAGCGTGAATACTGCTACAGCTGCTGCATCAGCCAGGAGAGACGTCGTGTGCAGTTATGTTGTGTTATGTTACGTCTGCTGCTATGGCTGCCGTGTCAGCCAGGAGAAAATAAATGTGTCTGCAGTTCCAGCAGCTCCTCGAGTCTCCTTCCAGCCTCTTAGCTCGTGCCTTGCCTACCTTGGTTCCAGGGAACGGTGCGGACAGTGTGAACAAGACAATTGGCGTCACGAAGGGGATCAGCAAGATACACCCACCCCAGGACCAGCCTTTTCCCTGCTCACTCACCCACGCATCTGGACACTGTGGCCTGCAGAGGACTCTGCACAGCCTAGTGTGAAAGTCGCTCAGTCGTGTCTGACTCTTTGGGACCCCATGGACTATACAGTCCATGGAACTCTCCAGGCCAGAACACTGGAGTGGGTAGCCTTTTCCTTCTCCAGGGGATCTTCCCAACCCAGGAACAGAACCCAGGTCTCCCACATTGAAGGTGGATTCTTTACCAGCAGAACCACCAGGGAAGCCGAAGAATACTGGAGGGGGCAGCCTATCCCTTCTCCAGGGGATCTTCCTGACCCAGGAATTGAACCCGGGTCTCCGGCATTGCAGGTGGATCCCTTACCAGCTGAGCTACCAGGCCTTAGTCCCGAGGCTACCCTGGCACAGTGCACTGGCGTCCTCGTGAACATGAGTCAGACATGGCCTCGGCCCGTCTCCCGGGCCCTCCGGGGCTCCCCCCAGAGCTTCGGCCTGCAGGTCCCCCCCTCACACTGCTCCCAGGAATGCTGTCCTCTTCAGTTTGTCTGGGGGCGTGTGGGCATGACACAAAAGCTGGTAGGACTGCTTCTGCCTTCATTCGCTCAATGCATCCTCTCAACATTGTCTACTCTAGTGTTAAAAATCGTTCCACACAGAGCAGGGATGTTTCCTTGCCTTCCACCTGGTGGAGGTAGGAACATATTCCAGTCCCTTTACTTGCTACAGCCCTGCGACAGCGCACCATTCCCAGGCGCAGAGCTCTGTGCTGAGCAGACCCCGGGTCTGAGCACACTGCCTGAGGCCACACCCATGACCACACCCATGACCACGCTCAGCAGGGAAGACAGCCTCTCCTCTAGCTGCTTTGCTCCCTGCCTGTTCTAGAATGCACTGTAGCTTCACAGGTTTCACTCTTTGCCCTGGCTGCCAGGAAGCCCAGAGCCAGTTCACCCCTCAAGATCCTCCTATCACCACCTCTTGAGAGACTGCTTCCTTTCCCTTTGCGCCTTGATTTCTGACTTTTGTCTTACAAAGACCTCTGAGGGCTGAGTCTCTAGACTATGAAGGGGCTACAGAGCCAGTTTCTGGCAATGCAGTCTTAGAGAATTATTCAAACTGGCCAACCGCAACCTGTTTATTCTTCCTGCCTCCCCTTTCCCACTATGCTAAGTCACTTCAGTCGTGTCTGACTCTGTGCGACCCCATAGATGGCAGCCCAGCAGGCTCCCCCATCCCTGGGATTCTCCAGGCAAGAACACTGGAGTGGGTTGCCATTTCCTTCTCTAATGCAGGAAAGTGAGAAGTGAAAGTGAAGTCGCTCAGTCATATCCGACTCTTAGCGCCCCCATGGACTGCAGCCCACCAGGCTCCTCCATCCATGGGATTTTCCAGGCAAGAGTTCTGGAGTGGGGTGCCATTGCTTTCCCACTATGGAAACCTCAATAAAAGCTTTGGCCCAGACTTTCCCCTGCTCCTTCTGCCTCCTAACTGAACCTAGTGCACAGCGGAGCATGCTCTTCCCTCAGGAAATGACAGTAATAAGCTCTTCTTTAATAACAATTGACTTCTCTGTGTCATCATTCAGTCACCTCCCTTAATTAAAATCCCACGAGAATGGAGGAGACACTGCTGTCTTTTTTCCAGTGTTAATACTTGGTTGAGTGTTTGGAGTGTGAGCAGACTGCATGGCTTTCCCTCCTGCCTACAATCCTGCTGAAACACATGTGGAGAGAATCCCGGAGCTCTCCCCCAACAGGGCCACACCCCACTTCTCTGTTCTTCCAGCCTCTTCCACCTCCTCCGGGGGACCTGCCGCAGGCTTTCTGCCAGAGATAGCCTGAGGATGCTCACTTCTCAGGAAGGCAAGACGGGAGGGAGTCAGCCTCATTGGCACTGCAGTCTGTCACATTTATAGAAGCTGCAGAGGCTCCCTGCTATTTCTAGAAAGGGGGCAGGTCTGCGTCGCTGATAACATGGAGTGCGCCCCACAGCTGTTTCCTGTGACAGCCAAAGAGTAACAAAACACAGCGTTTCTACAAAGAACCAAGTCGACAAGAGCCACAGTGGGCTCCCCTGAGCAAGAGTAAGCTGCCCAGTGCCCAGCGGAGGGCAGGGGCACGGCGGTGGTTCACAAGGGGGTCCCCAGGGACCTAGTGTGTAAGGGTCACCTGTGGCGCTGGTGAAACTCGTGTTCTGGGCCACGGCCTCGTCCTACACACGCAGAATCTCTGAGCTCCTCAGGTGGCTCCTCAGACTCGAGTCTGAGAACCCTTGTCATGGAGGAAGACAGCAGGGAGTAGGGGCTGGGAACCAACATTTGCTAAGAGCCTGCCCTGATCGAGGTGTGGTTTACAGTACTTTGCGTGCTTAACCTCAGCGAGTCTTCCCGAAGCCTCAGAAAGCCGAGGCCCTGAGCCATCGCCGCCCCTGCTCCTGGGGCACTCACCCTGCAGTCCCCACGCACGCAGAGGCTGAAGGCGTCCTTGTAGGAACAGCGTGTCCCATCATGCACCATGCGCTTCATGGATACCACCTCCCCGGTCTCCTTGGACTCACAGTAGAGGTGACACCGCTCCTTGGCTGGAAGGGAAGCAGGGCGTGTTGGCTGGCTGGCTGCACCGCTCACTTCCCTGTAGTTTCCTTCCTAAGTTTGCTAAAGGGAAGCACCTCGCAAAGGGAAACTCCCACCCAGGAGCATCTCCTTTTGATTCACCTGCCCCTCGGCCCACATGTCTGCCCTGGGCCAGGGGAGAAAGAGAAAGAGGGGTAGTGACAGCAACGTGCTTCATGACCCTGTTGTTCGGGACTTAGCTTCCCCCAGCTGAGCCAGGCTGCTTGGATGCAGCCAGGTCTCAGATCGCTGGGGTCCTACCTAGAGAACCCCATATTCAGGGGAAGGGCAGCTGGCTGTTTGCCAGGTCTCTGCTTGAAGATCTCTTCCAGTCCACCTCTGTAACCCCAAATAAGATGCCCCTTGCTTCAGTCTTGGGTACCAGGCACCTTCCCTTCTCAGCATTCATCTCAGAAGTCACTGAGACACCTCATCATTATTTGGTTTTTTGCCAAACCACAGTCCCCCTCTGGGGGCGGGGGGTCCTGTCCGCTCTGGCACCTTCTCCTTGCATGCAACAGGTGCTCAGCTGAGGTAACAGATACAGCGGAGCAGGCCCCAGACCGGCCTGCCTCTGCTCCATGCCCGGAAAGAACGGAAACTGCGTGGGATCCAGCTGAAATACAAACACTCTCGCGCCTGAAGCTACCAGACTTTTCAGTCCCAGCAGCCAACACATGCCTTTCGGTGCTTAAACCAGTTCAAGTCACTTGGAACCGAGAGTTCTCACTGAAAGATGAGAGGTCAAAGGTAACCTGA
>SJYA01007716.1:0-13456 GCA_006410615.1 Neotragus moschatus | reverse complement strand
TGGGATGATGGGAACTGGGAGGCTTGGGAGGACAGAGGTGCACTGTCCTCCCTCCTGGGAGGGTTGGGGTCGGGGCAGGGAGGGCCGTGGGGAGAGACCCGCAAGCTGATGGTTCAGGGTGGCACTTGGGCTCCACGGGCCCTCTTCCAGGCCGGCTCTTTGGGCTCCTCTACTGGTGGATCGGCACCACCTGGTACCGCCTTACCACAGCCGCCTCCCTCCTTGACGTCTTCGTTTTAACCAGGTGAGCGAAACTGACAAGGAGTCAGAAGGCCCTGGGCAGGGGGGTGGCCAGTAAAGCATCTAAACCTGTACGTGATTGTTTCTCTGAAGGGTTTTTCCCCAGTATTTGCTGCTTGTATTAGAGAGCATGGAGTGGACGCCCAAAGCTCGGCTCTGCCTGATAGAGGGTGGGACACAGGGTCAGGTTTGGCTCCTCGAGTTGATAGCTCATCAGGGAGCAGTTCTGGAACATGGGTTCTTGTTTCTTCTCGGGTACTTCCTGCTAAGCACCAGCCCAGCCACTTCGGAGTCTCAGACAAGCTTGGCCTTACTCCCACGGGCCGGGCCTTAGGCTCTAGCGAGCAGGTGGTGTTTCCCAGCATCGAGGGCGTGGTACTCTCAGCCCCCAGTGTTTCCCATGTTGTGTTCAGAAGCCACGAACGGGTGCAGCCTGAGGATGCTGTGGGTCTGCTTCCCAAGTCCCTGACCTAGCAGAGCCAGATTTGGGGAGCTGGTCCTTGGGCAGAGGAAGGAGCACTGAACCAGGAGGTTAGAGTCCCTCTGGCCCTAAACCTGGTTGGAGTGGGCAGCCAACTATGCTGAAAAGACGAGCAAGGATGAATTCATGTCACCAAAAAAGGCTGCTCATTTTTTAAAAGAAATATTGTCTGTTTAAGGAATTAACATTTTTTTTCTTCTATATTTTCTTGCCTATAAGACCTCTATGTATAACAGTTTTAGGTTATTCAAGGACCCTGGGATTTATTTTTAATAACATCAATACAATTTAGAGTCAGAATTGTCCCCATCACTCCAAGCTCTGCAGGTAAAGCTCTCAGCATCCAGTCTGGGCCTGGTAAGATGCAAAGCTTGAGGGTGTCCCCTCCGACTGTAGCTCAGCACTCTAGGGACTCTCTGAGGGCACCCAGAGGCCCTGGAGGCCTCTTGACCCCTCCGCCCACCCTTTCTCCCCTCCTGTGGTCCAGACGCTTCTCATCCCTAAAGATGTTCCTGTGGTTCCTCTTGCTGCTGCTGCTTCTGACTGGCCTGACCTATGGTGAGTCGCCCACTGTCACTGGGAAGGGAGGACCCTTCATGTGGAAAGAGCACTGGTGAGCCAGGGGGGCAGGCAAAGCGTGTGCCGAGGGTGGCGCTGAGCAGAAATGTGAAAATTGGAGGGACACTGAAAAGCTACAGTAAGCGGAAAGACAAGACGGGGTCGGATCAAGCCTGGGCAACATCCTGTATGGCTTTCCTGGGCCCTCTGGTGATAAGCGGATGGAAGGGGCAGTGCCCCAACCCGCCGATCTTGTCATTGGTTTGGGTGGCTCTGTTGGACTGCCTGGTCTAGAGCATCGTTGGAAGCCATGGGGCCAGAAGATGCCCCATTACAGGAGTGCTGGGGTAAAAGGCAGGGACTCTGACATTAGCACTCAGTTTCCCTCCATTCCAAATCAGGACATAGTGTGGGTAAGTGAATTATTACTCCACCAAGGCTTCAGCTGTCTTTAAGATCAAAACAATGAAGTAGGAAGGAGAAGTAAGAGCACTTTTTTGCACCAAGATGCTAAATTACATTTTGTTTGCAAGATACTCCATGTTGTCCTGATCTCTATCATTGAACTTTCACATTTTTTTTTACAGTTATAATCATAACACTTTCCTATGAGCATCCCCTGGGACCCTCAGGCTCAAAGTTACCAATTTATAACTAAAGACCATGCTTTATTATTATTATTATTATTTTAGAGTTTTTTTAGCATCTACTGAAATTGCATTTCTTTAATTTATACCAAAGTAGGACATCTTTCCAAGTGTTGATTCCCTTGCTGTTATAAGAACAGCTTGTTCCTATTCAGTGGACACTGGGGTATCACTCTTAAAACAGTAATCAGGACTTTATGATCATATAGCATTATGTTCANTACTGAAATTGCATTTCTTTAATTTATACCAAAGTAGGACATCTTTCCAAGTGTTGATTCCCTTGCTGTTATAAGAACAGCTTGTTCCTATTCAGTGGACACTGGGGTATCACTCTTAAAACAGTAATCAGGACTTTATGATCATATAGCATTATGTTCAGGAAGCACATTCCCTCGTGTTATCTCAGTTTGTTTCACCATCCCCTCATGGGGTTGGCGGAGCCAAGGTCATCATGGCCTCATGAGGAGCTGCACATAGAAAGTCTGAAAGGCAGAGGGGTGGAGTGACCAGCTCAGGGAGAGCAGTAAGCAAAGGCCTGTCCGGAGGGTCCGACTTAAAGCCCTGTGTCACGTGCTTCCCATTGCACCTGCTTGAGGCCGACAATTGTGTGGCAAGCGTGGCATCTTACCAGGCTGGAGACCCCACGGCCAGCATGACTTCTCCAGGCACTGTCACGACCATGCATACTTGTACACTCACACACGCACATGCATAGCTCAGGAGTGAAAACAGGTGGCCCCTAAAGCAGTGTGTCTGTGTGGCAGCCTTGTGCTCTGTTCTGGGGCCACGGGCAGCCTCTCTGAGCGGGTAGATTCTGTTCCAGTGATGGCTCAACTATGGCCAACCATTAGTCACCTGGGGAGCTTTTAAAACTCATTGCAGGGGGACCCCCCCCCCCAGACCAGCAAGCTCACTTCCTGCCAGGTGGGCCAGATGCTGTTGGAGAAGTTCCCTAAGTGATTCTGCTGTACAATCTGAACTGAGAAGCACCTTCAGGGCCTCTGGGTTCCATCCCTGGACAGTCCTCAGCTTCCAGCGATTTCCTGCAAGCCTTACCATCTATGGAAAGATGAGGATTCCTGAGGGCATGTGAAAATGCTTATACTCTGTGATCATCAGGTGGAGGCTGCTGCCTCAGTGGGGGAACCTCCGTCCCTTGTACCACCTTCGACAGGAGCGAGGCTCCCATGAGTGAAACAGGCTAGTGACGAGCGCTGCTTGTGAACCTGCCATGCTCTGTGGCGTGTGCCTCCTTGCTGGGCCCCAGCCCCAGCAACTATCTTCTCCTCTGTGTGCAGGAGCCTGGTACTTCTATCCCTTCGGGCTTCAGACGCTCCACCCCGCTGTGGTCTCCTGGTGGGCCTCGAAGGGGAGCATTGGGCAGCGTGAGGTGTGGGAGTCCAGAGACTCATCCCCACATTTCCAGGTGAGCGTCTTAGGGTCGCAGCACCCGCCCCCTCCCCACCACCATTGGCCTGTATTTGCCATTACATTCCTTGCCACACTCCCAGTGGATGAGATGCCGCCTGTCTCCTAGGACACCTTCCTTTCTCTACTGTTCGTGGTGCAGGGGCTGGGGGGAGGTTTTGCCTGCACTTAAATGTGACTCAGACCTGTCCTAAAGTTAGTTTCCATCCTAAGAAGCACAGAAAGCAGAAGGAAAAGAAATCAGACAAATTTCTTTCTTCCTTTTTAATACAGTATCACAAATATTTACTGAGTACCTTCTGGGAGTCAGGTANTGCAGGGGCTGGGGGGAGGTTTTGCCTGCACTTAAATGTGACTCAGACCTGTCCTAAAGTTAGTTTCCATCCTAAGAAGCACAGAAAGCAGAAGGAAAAGAAATCAGACAAATTTCTTTCTTCCTTTTTAATACAGTATCACAAATATTTACTGAGTACCTTCTGGGAGTCAGGTAATATCCTGGTCTGTTACCTACTACCACCAAAATCAGTGCCTTAAGATTACCAGCACTGGAGGGTCACCTGCAGCAGTCCAGTGGTTAAGACTCTGCGCTTCCACTGCAGGGGACACGGAGTCGATCCCTGGTCAGGGAATCAAGAGCTTGCAAGTGGCATAGTGTGGCCAAAAAGAAAAGTGCCAGCGTTGGACTAGCTTGTGAATGCACAGATCCTCTAGGTAGCTGTTCTGGTCTGAGCAAGGGCAGCTGATCTTGGGTAGGCCCCTTCAACTAGAGCATCCGTGGTGGAGTGGCGGGTCAGCAGGGGCAGCTGGTCTAGGCCTGGCCTAGCCGGGCTGTACCTTCGATGTCCGGCCAGCTAGCCTGGGCTTGCTCTCACAGCAACCCGGCAGGGTTCCAGGAGGGTGGAGTCAGGTCAGACTTCAAGGACTAGATTCACTTCTGCCACATTCTGTTGGCCAGGTTCAAGAAGGGGGTAAGAGACTCCCTCTCTCATGGGAACACCTGGGAAGCCATGTTGCAGAGGGTGCAGGTGTGGGGAGGGCAGGACAGTGGCCATTTTCTGCATCCTGTCAGAGACTAAAGATGGATCAGGCCCAGGCCATGCCCTCAAGAGGCCTGCAGTCCAGGGCGGGAGGGGTGATGAGTGCACAGACAGCAGCAGTGTGTGAGACAGATTCTGGGNGAGGGTGCAGGTGTGGGGAGGGCAGGACAGTGGCCATTTTCTGCATCCTGTCAGAGACTAAAGATGGATCAGGCCCAGGCCATGCCCTCAAGAGGCCTGCAGTCCAGGGCGGGAGGGGTGATGAGTGCACAGACAGCAGCAGTGTGTGAGACAGATTCTGGGCTCTGCGATGAAGATGTAAAACTCTTTGTCCTCTAATTACTGTTACGTGAACTTTGCTTGCATCCTGCTGAATTTAACTTGGCAGCACATTTTTAACCATTTATTTTGGTGGATAGTACTTTCCTGATCGTGATGTTATTATTTCACAAAATAATGCCTTGTGGCATCTTTAACTTTTTTTTAATCACTAGTAAAGACAGTTCAGTTTCAGGACCAGCTTTTCTGCAAAATGGGGGAAGTAAAAGATGAATCTATCTTTGTATTTACTTTCATCTGCATTAAAAAATAGTTGCCTAGGAGCATTGGTGGTCAGGGCTCTGGGTGGATGGGGCAGAGGTTAGGACCTTGACTTTGCTGCTTGGTTCTTGAGTCATGCAAATACTGCCTAGTTTAAAAATGGAATTTTTGAAAGTTGAAAGCCCAACCTCTGTTCCCAGTAGGCTCTTGCCTTTTGATCGAGTCAGCAGGCTGTGTGTTTTTGGGACTCCCTTCCATTTTTCTTTAGGAAGCTCTGTTGCCATGAGTCCCTTATCTCTGTGGCTTTTCCCTTCCTGCCCCGCCAGGCTGAGCAGCGCATTCTGTCCCGAGTACACTCGCTGGAGCGGCGTCTGGACACTCTTGCTGCCGAGTTCTCGTCCAGCTGGCAAAAGGAGGCCATGCGGCTGGAACGCCTGGAGCTGCAGCAGGGGGCTGGCGGGCAGGGAGGCGGAGGCGGTGGCCTGAGCCACGAGGACACCCTGGCGCTCCTAGAGGGGTTGGTGAGCCGCCGCGAGGCTGCCCTGAAGGACGACCTCCGCAGGGACACTGCTGCTCGGATCCAGGTGGGGGACAGGAGCTGAGGGGCCTTACAACCCTCTGTGTGGGTGACACCCTGGGTGTGTCGGGTGGAGGGGGTGAGGCCCCAGACTCCCTGACATGAAGGAGACTGCAGTGTGTTGTCATTTCAGGGTCAGATGGCTCTGCCANTCGGATCCAGGTGGGGGACAGGAGCTGAGGGGCCTTACAACCCTCTGTGTGGGTGACACCCTGGGTGTGTCGGGTGGAGGGGGTGAGGCCCCAGACTCCCTGACATGAAGGAGACTGCAGTGTGTTGTCATTTCAGGGTCAGATGGCTCTGCCACTTGGCAGTTACCTTCTCTAAGCCTTACTTTCCTCCTCTTTGCAACGGAGGCTCTCCTGTCTGCCCCGTCCCTGGTCTTGAGAACAAGAGGTTCTAGTGCATCTGGCCCAGTGCTCGTGTAGGTGTGGCATACCATGCAGGTGTGCAGTTAAGACCGAGAGGAGTCTCAGATGTTTCCAGAAGGGCACTGTAGCAGAAAGGCTAGGAGCTGAAGTTTGCAATCAAACAGGCCTGGTTTGAATTCCAGTTACACCACTTACTGGTTTTAAGTGGCCCTCTGAGCACGGCTCAGTAGAATCCTCAGCCTCTCTCCTATACCTGATAGGAAGAGCTGGTCACCCTGAGATCAGAGCATCAGCAGGACTCAGAAGACCTTTTCAAGAAGATTGTCCAGGCCTCCCAGGTTGGTGAGCTTGGGGCTTGATCCAATTCTTCATGTCTTCTTGGGCTGAGACACCTTGGCCCCAGAGGGTCTGCTTAGACATAGAATGGGGAGAAGGACGTGTAGTCTCCTGACTTCTGCTTAAACTGAATCCCCCTGGGCTGGAACACTCTGCAAAGACGCCCTGGGAGTGTGCCAGAGGACAGGAAGGGCTACTTTCAAGTGGCCTGTTGTGCTGGGTATAACATGCTGAATGAATGAGTGAACGGCTGAATGCCTGAGCACAATAGTTATGCGGTGAGACTCAACATCAGGACATCAACTGGGAGGCCAGCTTGACATTTGCTGGAACAGCCAGGAGGCCCTGGGGAGGGGATGTGGTTAAGCAGAGAGACCCCAAAAGGAACAGATCCTGCTCTGGGAGACTGATTGCTGTGAGCCTGACAGTCCTTGAATTGGTGCCTTTTTCCTGCTCATAGGAATCTGAGGCTCGACTCCAGCAGCTGAAGTCAGAGTGGCAAAGGTAATGGGCACTGCCGTCTGTCCTAGGCTTGCTCATCTCCAGCCTCCCCATTCCCACCTCCAGACAGGACTAGGGGGCAGAAACCCAGAGCAGAGTTCTGTGTCCCAGGCTGAGAAGAAGATGGCAGAAACCTGGCTCAGGACCATCTGCTCAGAGCCTGTCCTTGAGGGGCAGTGGTGGTCGGGGCAGGGGATCGCGGGCACTGCCGGACAATCGGGGTGCCTGGGTTCATTTATAGGTGCATTGTCCTTTCTGTGCGGCCTCACGCCGGCTGCCTCCCCATGTCCCAGACGCCCATACTGGTGGAGGATCTGAGCGCTGAGGCAGTGAATTCTGGATCTGGGCTTAGGAGGGAAGCAGGATAGTACCCAGCCCCTTGGGATACGCAGGCCAAGCGTAGGCACTAGGGCTGTGTTCTGCAGCCTCAGTTTAGAGCCCCTGAGAGTAGGCCTCACACACATGGATGTCAGGTGCCAACTAGGGGATCCTCTCATTTGCCTCAGCATATCCTTACCCCTCACTGGAGACCCACAGCTTACTCTTCTGTTTGGGAATAGGATGACCCAGGAGTCCTTCCGGGAGAATGCCATGAAGGAGCTGGGGCGGCTGGAGGGCCAGCTGGCAGGCCTGCGGCAGGAGCTGGCAGCCCTGACCCTGAAGCAGAGCTCAGTGGAGGACCAGGTGGGGCTGCTGCCCCAGCAGCTCCAGGCCGTGCGGGACGACGTGAGTTAGAACCCTCTGGGTTCCCCAGGATACCCATCCTCTGCGCCAGTCCTGGGAGTCTGTGAAGCAGAGTGCCTCCTGCCCCTGCTCTGGGCACAGACGCTGGCTTTCTCTGATGGAAGTTTTCCCGTTTTCTCACTGATAATATGGAGGGTTGTTCCTCTTTACCCTCATGGCCTGAGCAGGCATGTGCCGGCTCTCCCCTCACTGGAGTGACTACAGAGGGGCCTGTACTCACTGCCTGGCCTCTCTACGCAAGCCCCCCACTCCAGGCCGGCTAGGGCCCTGCAGTGGCAGCTTCCACCTTCCTGGTGAGCCTCCCAGAGTGAGAGCTTGTTTTGGTCCCTAGGTGGAGTCTCAGTTCCCTGCCTGGGTCAGTCAGTTCCTTCTTCGAGGTGGGGGAACCCGCACTGGACTCCTTCAGCGAGAGGAGATGGAAGCTCAGCTGCGGGACCTGGAGAGAAAGATCCTCACCCATGTGGCCGAGATGCAGGGCAAGTCGGCAAGGGAGGCTGTGGCCAGTCTGGGACTGACGCTGCAGAAGGAAGGCATGATTGGGGTGACTGAGGAGGTGAGGACTCTGTCCCTGGACCCCGCCCCACCACCCCTCCCCACACACACACAGTGCTCTCCTCCTGGGAGTCATAGAGCTGCACAGTTCCACCCAGCCAGCTCCTGGCAGGTTCCAGGACCTAAGTAACATTCCGCGAAACCTCTGATGTTTGTTCTGGGGCTGGTGTGAGGGGTGGGGGTGCGCCTGGGGAAGTGCCACACGTGTCTGGACACCAGGGTGGCGCAGGCATCAGGGGGCTCAGTCTGCGGGTCTCTGGCCCCTGACAGTGGGGCACAGAGATGGATGAGTCGGCTTCCCCATCACAGCTGCTCTGGCGCCTGTGTTTTAGCAGGTGCACCGTATTGTAAATCAGGCTCTGAAGCGCTACAGTGAGGACCGCATTGGGATGGTGGACTACGCTCTGGAGTCGGGAGGTGTGTCTAGCTCGCCTCCCTTCGCTGGGCCCCCTTGCCCCACACTGGCAGGCCCCCTGGCATCTGCTGGGGCAGCCGTGGTGCTTAGCAAGCAGGGCTTGAGGTCAGCAGAAATCAGCCAACCCAGAACTCACCATAAAGGCGAGTGACTGTGGGAGAAGGCAGGATATAGAGCGCCATCTTTCACCAGGGCGGAGCTGATGCTTCCTCTGCTCTGTGGCCTGGGTCAATGTAAAGACCCGTCCTGAGGGACAGTAGCCCCTCTTCAGCCTCCCTTGGCTGGCAGCTAAGCCCGTGGCCGGGGTCTCCCTCCCGTGCCAGTGCCCAGCCCCAGGCGCCCACCCTGCTTCTCTTTCCGGTCTCAGGGGCCAGTGTCATCAGCACTCGATGCTCCGAGACCTACGAGACCAAGACGGCCCTCCTCAGCCTCTTCGGCATCCCCCTGTGGTACCACTCCCAGTCTCCCCGAGTCATTCTCCAGGTGGGGCCCTGAGTACCCCATGTCGCCTCCATGGCTGTCCCACCCTGGGTCATAAAGAGCTGCGCTCAGGGCAGGCTGTCTTTGCCACCTGCTGACCCGCCTTTTCCCCCTCCAGCCAGACGTGCACCCGGGCAACTGCTGGGCCTTCCAGGGGCCCCAGGGCTTTGCTGTGGTTCGCCTTTCTGCCCGCATCCACCCGACTGCTGTCACCTTAGAGCATGTGCCCAAATCCTTGTCGCCCAACAGCACCATTTCCAGTGCCCCCAAGGACTTTGCCATCTTTGTGAGTATCCTTCCTGGGAGCTGGGGGTCTCTATCGAGGATAGAGGGCATTCTTTGGCTGGGGGGCAGGGCATAGATGTGGAAGACGGTACCAAGGTGGGAAATGGCAGTTCCGTGTTGGCTGCCTCAGGCTGCAGAGGGAAAAAAACAGGAGGCCTAACATGTTAAGCAACTCATCACAGATCACACAGCAACCCTGTGTCCAGAGCTCAGGACCCCTGCAGTCCCCAAGGAGGCCAGTCCCTGCCCTGCCAGATGGCAGGGGACCAGGGGGACCCAGGAGGGAAGGGCTTCCCCCCTGGGGGCCCGTGGGTAAGGGCAGGGTCCTCTCTTCATCCTCAGGGCTTCGATGAGGACCTGCAACAGGAAGGGACGCTCCTTGGCCAGTTCACCTATGACCAGGATGGGGAGCCCATTCAGACGTTTTATTTTCAGGTAAGGAACTTCAGGTCTGCTCACAGAAGTGGTATACTTACTTTCCCATCCACTTTTTTTTTTTCTGAGTACTTACCCTGTGCCAGGCACTGGGAGTCCCAAGTGAGAAGCCATAGCCCAGCCCACCCACAGCTTGAGATAGGGAACAGAGAAAACTGTCCAAGCCCTGTGGGGCAGGGCCCTTCCAGGTGGAGGATGTTGGGGAAGCTGTGAGGGCAGATGTCTTGAGTGAGGCTGTGGCCCGGCAGGGTGTCATGAGGCACAACCTGGCTGGGCCCCAGACAGGGGCCTCTTGCCTCAACCTGAGTGGACATCGGTCTCCTAGGCCCTTGTCAGAAATAGCTTCCCAGTCTCCACCCCAGGTGACCTGAGAGCCACCCCAGAGGAGTCCAAGTGTGGGAAACTGGGTGAAGTGGGGGAGGGGCCGAGGTGGGAGGCAAGACAGGCCTGGCTGCCAGGCCAGAGAATTTCAGCTTGCAGCCGAAAATGAGCGTACAGGACAGAGGCTTGATGGGAACTTGACAAAAAAATCAAACTCTGCTTTTCCACATCAGCATATATCAGACTCTCCTACAAGGTAGTCCTACTCATGGTCAAAAGGAGCTCCTGTGAATTTTTCCCAGTTCAGGATGCATTGTGCGTGTGTTCAGTTGTAAGGTCGTATTTCTGTGACTGTGGGTGCCTCATACAGCCTTAACGGTGCGTTCCCGGCCCCTGCAGGACCTCGGAAGCCTCTGGGGCTTCTTGGCCCACAGCTGGAAACTCTGTTCCAGGGCCTGAAGACAGGATTTTTGAAGTCTGGTTTCTCTGCAGAGGCCTGATGGGAGGGGGTGTCTGGCCCTGGGTGTGGCCATCTCTTCTCCAACCTGTGGATTCTTAGCCCTCCCTTCTCTCTGCAGAATCCTAAAATGGCTGCGTACCAGGTGGTGGAGCTGCGCATCCTGACTAACTGGGGACACCCCGAGTACACCTGCATCTACCGCTTCAGGGTGCACGGGGAGCCCGCCCACTAGGCCTTCTCTGTGCTGCTGCTGGCCAAGCCCCCTCTCTGGGGTTAGGTGCGCAGCACCCCCAACTCCCCGCACATGCTTGAAGCGCACTGACTTCCAGGAGCAAGAAAGGAGCCCTGGCGCAGTGGAGATGGAAGAACACGCGGGCTTTTCCTGTGCAGCGGGTGGCTCAAGCGGTCAGCAGGCTCCATTCTCTCTCTTCCTTATCCGCTCTCCGCGTGCCAAGCACTGGGCGTCTTCTCCCTCCTGGGAGGGTGTATATATGTAGCATGTCGTGGGGACTGAGGTGGGAAGAGTAGGTGATGCCCGTGGTCCAGCAAAGGTAGACCAGACCTGCCTGCCCCTGGCCCGTGTGGAGGGACTGACACCTCGGGAGCTGTGCAGAGGAAGCAGGTGCCAAAGCTGTGGGGGAGACAGGCTAGGGCCTGGGGCAGCTGGGCTGTGCCCCCTCCCTCAGTGAGGGGGGGTGCTCAGGGTGCAGGTCGGGACTGGTCCCCAGGCACGAAGCTCCTGGGAGAAGGCGTCTGGGCTCCTCCAGACACCAGTGCCGTCAGCCAAGGCCCACAGCGTTCCTGAAGGGCTCTGTACACTTGTGTGTGTCCTGGGTCAGGCTGGGCCAGGGGCCTCTTGTGCCCTGGAGGGTCTGGCCCCTGGGAGCCTGTAGGAGCCCCTCTGCTGGGGACAGCAGTTGTCTTCTCTCTCCTGATGCTGGGACTAGCGCCTGCGCTGCTTCCCTCTCCTGCTCAGGCCCACCTGGGCCCCAGAGCAAGCTTGCCATGTCCCCCCAGGGTGTGGGTGTCCAGACCTGTCTTTGGGGACAGCCAGCAGTGTTCACGGAGCTCCCTGGGCTCTCCTGGTGGCCCAGTGACACGATGAGAGTGACATTCAGGGTGTCGCTGGGGGGCTACAGACTGTTGGCCCAGCCCCAGCCTATCAGGCCCCTGATCCTAAGCCATCCCTGGGGCCTCGTTCAGCTCTTGCTCCATTGTTTCTATTCTGACTCATTTTCTATGGGGAGCAGTCAGGGGCGGGGGTGGGGGGGTTGGTTAAGGATTGGGGGCTGAGGTGGGAGCTTTTGGACCCGGCAGGCCCTGCTCTATTGTGTATATATTTTTCAAGGTCTTGTTTTTTTAACTGAGAAGCTGAGGGCTTATTTCTAGCCCGTTCTGTGGGGCCTTGGGTGAATGCAGTTCTTTGTAACCTGGCTGCCAAGAGGGGTCTGGGGCACTGGTTCTGACTCTGGTTCATCGTGGCCTGTGGGGAGGGGGCAGGAAGGGCTGCTGCATAGGTGGGTGCCCTTGGAAGAGTTCCTGGAAGATGGGGCTGGAACAGAGGTGAGGCCCCACGGACCCCCTGCGCTGTTCCAGCGCCAGCCCCTGCCTCCAGACAACCAGGTTTCGTTTGCGCTCTCCTGTCACAAATGCTGCACTATTGGTTCTTAATTTTTTTTTTAATCTCCAGATTCTAATTTATGCCTATGCAAAAATAAATTATGCCCAGGGTTAATAGAGTGTGTGGTGTGGTTTTTATCTGGCCATTGCATGGGACTTTGGTCTGGGAAAAAGAGAAAGGATTCTTAGCCCGAACAGTGTCACACAGGCTTACCTCCTAAGCTTTAGAAACCTAATCTTTAGAAACCCAGGCTTCTCAAGCTGTGAAAGGAGATGGGACCTGAGGCTGGCCCTGTTCTGGTGACTCCTGGGTTTGACGGTGGCAGGAGGAAGGGAGGTGGCTTTATTAGCCACCACTGATGTCCACTGGGAAGCAGGAGGCTTGTCCTGAGTCTCTTAGTGGAGCAGGAAATAGAAGTGACCCACCTGACTCTCAGCTTGTCTATGTCAGTGTTGCAATCCCCCTCCACAGGAGTTAGACCCTTGTCCCTTGTACCTGTGTTGGGATGGGACGAGGTGGGTCCCCTGAAGAGTCAAACTCTTGCCAGTTCCAGGGAGCAGGTCCTGGCCCTTCCCTGCATGTATCTCCCCAGATTCAGTGCCTCCAATGAGCAGCTCCAGGTGACAGGGGTGGTTCCCCATCTGGACTCAACATACACATCCTGACCATGACACCTGGCCCAGGGCTGGGCCCCATCACAGCTGAGAAAATAAAGGCAGGAACAAGTCAGCAGGGAGGAGCTGGGGGGAGAACTGCTATAGGAGAGGGTGCTGGGTGGGATCCACAGCCAGGCCCGAGGCTTTGGGCCAGATGCTCAAGCCCTCAGCTCTCCACACCAGGACAGAGCCAGTGCCAGGGCACACTGCGGGCAGCTGCTTGCTTCACTGCCTCCTGTCTCACTCAATACCGGCACTGTGTTTACCACCATTTTTCAACAAAGGCCACATCCCTAAGCAGCACCAGTAAAATGTCTCTGGAACCGACCACATACAATCAGAGCTCAGGGCCTCTGCTCATGCCCTCTGGGGCCTGTCTATACATATTCAAATCTGATGATTCCTTCATGGTACAACCTGCCAGGGGTGGTTTCCCATCTGGACTCAACATACGCCTCATCCGGACCACGGCACCTGGCCATCTTCTCCATGGTCCGTCTCATGACCCCAGTTAAGCTTGCTCTTCCCTGCACCACGGGATGTTCCTGTTACCTTATTCTGGTGCTGGGGAAGTCAGGAGGCCCGAACAGCGGGCCTAGATGAATTCAAAAGGCCATACGTGCTAACTACATTGCAGAAGGTCAGGATTTGCCATTTAAGATGACTGGATTAACAACTTTTCTTCATCAACTACAAAAGGGCTGGTGGTCTGTTCCAAATAGACAGTGGGTAGGGCTGAGACTCACCGACAGTAAAATGCTGCCGTCA
>SJYA01007715.1:0-17903 GCA_006410615.1 Neotragus moschatus | reverse complement strand
TTGAAGTTCATAAAGTCATGTTTCTCTTTCTCCCTATTAGCAAAGACTCTTGGAACTGTAACGCCAAGAAAACCTGTCTTGTCTGTCAGTGCAAGAAAAATTAAGGACAATGCAGCCGACTGGCATAATTTAATCCTGAAATGGGAAACGCTCAACGATGGAGGTTTTACTACTGCAAACAGTATTGCCAACATGAAAATCAGTTTGTTGTAAGTACCAGCAGAACATGTTCTGCGCACTTCCGCCTTAGCAATTGGGCAGACATTTCATGGGCGTCTTTTAGGGTGGGCCAGGTAGCCTGCAGCAACGTGGATAAATAAAGCAAACAAGCAACTGATAAAACAGTGCATGCAGGTATGAAGTGTACTTGCATTTTAAAAACAAAATTATGCTACAAATTGTTTGTGGTTACATCTGCATGTCACATTATCAAAATGGATTGGGAGGAGACAGACTCAGGCGCTGGTACCTTCTGGGAGGACTGAGTGGGACGGTGGGGCAGGTACCACTTCATCTCTAGACTGCGGCATTTTATTTCTGCGGTGTTGTGACTATCACTAGAAAATACATAGATTTGGCCTTTGTCCCTCTTCTTGGCACATGGCTCTTAAAACCCTGATGACTTCCTTAGGGACTCGAGCTATGGAAGAATCTTCAGTTATTTGTGGTAAATATTTGTGATATTTGTTTTTTGGTCCTCCAGTTTCTGAATTAGCTGCAGAATGATTAGGGAGTGCCCTGTGGTCATAGGAGGCCCCTTCCTAAGACAGCCGAGCCTGTGTAAATAAGGGGGCTTTTTGGAAAACCCCTAAGGAGGGGACGCCAGCTGTGCAGTTGGAGTTGGCACTGTCAGCCCCGCCCCCTCACCTGCACTCTGGGGAGCTTGAGTTAATCACCGATGGCCAATCATTTAATCAATTGTGACTTTGTAAGGAAGCCTCCATAAAAACCCAGAAGGACAGGGGTTTGGGTAGCTTCTAGGTTGGGGAACCTGAACGCCTCCCTGGGCCCTGTGCTTTTACCCCAGATGCCCCAGGGAGAGAAGCCCCTGGGCTTGAGACCCTCCCAGACCTTGCCCTGGGTATCTCCCTATGGCGACCAGGAGTCAGACGTGGCGTGTGGTGTTGAGAGCAGAGGAGACATGCTGGAGTGTGTTTTCCCTCAGCAAGTTCTTTTAAAAAGACAAAAGAGTTATGAAGAAACTGTTGGCAGTTCCCAGTTCTGATTGAAAGATTTGCTTTATTATTCTTTGCACTTTCCTGTATATATGTTTTTAGTTTGGGTTTTTTGAGTTAATCACCGATGGCCAATCATTTAATCAATTGTGACTTCGTAAGGAAGCCTCCAAAAACCCGGAAGGTTTTTGTTTGGTTTTTGGTTTTTTGTTTGTTTGTTTTTTTTTAATCAGCCTGGCTTATGGAAGGCCTCAAAAAATTTAATGAAGACTCAAGCTTGTTCCTACCCAAGGAAATCTTTTAGTAAAAGGCGAAAGATTTAAATGCCCTGAAGAGAAACATGAGTATGGCTCTATATATAGTCATTTTAATTTCTCAAAGGGGCATATCTTTGTCTACTGGCCAGAGTCTAGAGTCTTAACTTCTTGGGCTGGACCCCCGGCCCTCTCCAGCTCTCCCAAGCACATCAGACATGTCAGCCCTCTGGTCCCTTCTCCTGCTCAGCAAGTTCCATGAAGCAGTTCTTACCTGACTCCATAAGGTGCTCTCTGAAGTTGGAGGTGAGGGGTGGGATACATTGGGAGTTTGGGATTGATACATACACACACACTATTGTAAATAAAATAGATAACTAATAAGGACCTACTGGATAGCTCAGGGGACTCCACTTAATACTCTGTAGTGGCCTAGGTGGGGAAAGGATCTGAAAAAGAGTGGCGGTATGGGTATGTGTGGCTGATTCACTTGCTGTGCAGCAGAAACTAACACAGCATTGTAAATCAGTTATGCTCCAAACCTCTTTTTAAAACCTTTTTGGAGCAGCGGATGGACATATTCCTTGTGTGTGTAAATAACGTGTAAACATCATGACGTGAAATGATACCGGTGGGGACCGTCAGTAATGACATATGAACCCGGATGTTGAGTTTTCTAGGGTTCATCCTAACTAAGGGAGGCAGCCTCATGGAGGGTGTTCTGTTCCCGCTTTTCCATCTGGTCCAGGAGCAAGGACAAGAGAGAATTAGCGAGCAGCGGCCTGGCTTCCGACGACTGTGCAGAACAGGAGCACCCGGAATATAGCAGGGAGTTGGAGACGCTGTGCGAGGAGCTGCAGGCCACCCTGGACGGTTTGGTGAGGTGCCGCCGCGCCGGGCCGTGTGCGCAGGTGCCCGGGGAGCGCCCCACGCTTCCCTCCTCCGAGATTTGTTTGCCCCTCCTCCGCCTCCTCGTTGGTCTCTTGCTCTGCCTGCCCCACAAATCTTGTTTCCGAGGAGCTGTCCTGACCGTCCTTCTGATTGGCACGTCGCAGGGCAGTGTCCCCGCTCCCAGGCCCCACAGGGAGCAGATTAGGCTTGGCGGCCTCTCGCCTCTACTCAGCAGCCGTCCGGAGGCGAGTGGGCGCCACCACATTCCAGCAGAGCTCTATTTATGGACACTGAACTGTGAATTTCATACAGCTTTCATGTGTCACATAAAATATTCTGCTTTGGATTTTTTTTCAACCACTTAAAAATGTAAAACCCATTCTTAGCTCAAGGGACGCACAAAAATAGACAGAGCTGGATCTGGCCTGAGAGCCCTGATCTCCCCCATAAGGGATGCTCTGAAGGGTTGTTTAACTCAAGATTGGATGTTGGTACCCACCACACTGGCCACCACGTGTGGACGAAACAGCTCATCTCAGCCAGACACAGGGATGGGTTTGCACACCTTAAACACAGGTAACTAAAGCTTCTCCACATAGAGTGTCTACATATTCTAACATTTCTTGATGTGTTTCTAATGCTTGACATGCTTCCTTATCTTTTTAAACAGCATATGTCGAGTATCATTGTATTTCTTCAAGATACCACTTGTTCAAAGTCAGGATTCCACCTATTAAAAGGCAGACTATAGGTTTATAAGTTTTTCAGAAAAGAAGCACATCCTTTATAAGGTGCAATGGTTTCTGAAACATGAAAATGAGAAAAATAAATAGGGCGCCAAGGACATCTTGGTGGTTTCGCCTTTCCTTTGATCGAAATGCACCACTGTCTTCAGGATATTTTGCCATGGGGCGGGGGGGGGGGGTGCTATCTGTCTCCTCTAGGTAAGCGATCAGGCTTTTGTGATTGTCCTGGTTTGTACCACCGCCTTTGGGTGGTGCTGTGGTAAGAAACACTTGCCCGCCTGCCCGACCCCTTGCACTCGGAGCTCAGGCAGAAACAGGACAGGCGGGTCCCTTCATTCTCAGCTCCACCCTAGGAAGGCTGGAGGGGAAGGCATGTGGGTGTTTGCTCTGTGGCATCTCTGTTCACTGCTGCGTCTCCAGTAACTGGGCCGTTGACCTCAGCTTCTGGACCTAGGTTTCCCGAATTAACACAGGCAGAGTAATCAATCATGTTTCCAGAAAAAGCCAACTGAAAACTGGCCACGTGTATTTTCTTCCCCCGACATTAACCCATTTGATTTTGGCAAGTGGTTTTGTTTGGACAGAACCCCAGTGCACACGTTGCTTGAAAGAGAAAAAAACTGGATGGCTGAGTTCTTACACTGAAATATTTACTTCCTGGTCACACTCAGCTTTTAATTGTCAGTTTTTGTTGTTTTGTTGCAGTCTAGTTGGTTTAAAACGTTGTGTTCCTTTGTGCTGTAAAGCAAAGTGAGTCCGTCACACGCAAGTACACATTCTCTCTCTCTCGTCCTTTTCCATTATGGCCTGTTACAGCATGTAGCACACAGTTCCCTGTGTACATGATATGCTTTCAACACAGTCACGCACAGGCAGCCGGGCTATCGTCTGTTGGGTCGATGTGGCAACACTCACACCAGAACTTCATCATCCGTGGCCTCCCGCCTCCCTCTCCGCACAAAACATCTCATAGAACCCCCAGCTGGATCAGAACGGGAAACGCTTCGGGCACATGCTAACGTGACTTTTACGAAGCGTAAAAACCCTGGGAAGGATTTTGTTTCTAAATGCCACTTGGCTTTCTTTAGCACGTGCTTCCCTCGTTTATGACTCTGTACATATGTACACCATGGTGGGGGAGGAGGGCTCGGCCAGGAACAAGGGGAGGAGGCTGCTCACCTCCCTTCAGGCGGGGCAGGAGGGACTGACTGGCTTTGCTTGCGCGGCCCCCGCTCTCCCTGTTCTCGCGTGGCTGTCTGGTGCCACGGGACCCCCTTCCCCAACCCTGCTGACACTGCAGAGGCGGGGCAGCCTGGGAGGGTGTCAGACCTGAGTCAAGGGCCAGAAAACCCAGCCTGATGGACTGAGCAGGTGAACATGTCCTGTGCCCGGCCCCTCCACCCACAGCACGTGGCCTGGCAGGGCAGCCGAAAGTGGCCGCTAGGTTTGAGGTGACCACATGCCCCACAGTGGCCCTAGTTCCCAAGGCCTGCCTTCAGGCAGAGCCTGGGCTGACCATGGGTGCTAGTTGTCAGGCCCCAGAGTTCTCTGCCCCAGTGGATTTTTTTCTATTTTAAATGGAATAAGTGGTTCGAGGGACTTCTCTGGTGGTACAGTGGTTAGGACTGTTTTCACTGCTGTGGGCCCCAGGTTCAATCCCTGGTTGGGGAACTAAGATCCTGCAAGCTGCATAGCATGCCCCACCCCCCAAAAAAAATAGTTTGAGAATTAGTTCTCACTCGGTTTCAAAACCAAAGTTTATGTTATGAGGATACTATATCATGATTCCCATTTTCCTCCAGCCTTAGAGAGAATGGTTTCCCAGGCTTGACTTGGCCTTGAATCTGGCCTTGGTGGAGGGTGGAGGTGTCTGTGTCTCTCAGCTGGATAAACATTTTGCAGTGAGGGCTGTTGCCTTTAGGAGGGACGTGGGGCCCCGAGTGTGTCACTCCAGGGCTGTGGGTGTGCGTGACTTTGGTGTTGTTATTGTTGAATGAGCCCCTGAATGGAGCTGGCCCCTCCGGCCCAGGCTCGAGCCTCCAGGGTTTCCTTTGCTGTCCTTGGGTTTGTCAGCTCCTCTTAGCATTAGGTGGCAGCGGGGAGCTGCCGCAGGGCGCAGAGAGCAGGGCTGGGGATTGGGTATCGAGGCCTGGCCTCGTCCTTCCCGAGCTTAGCAACCTTGAGAATTTTCCCAGCTGTCATCCGGAAATGATGAGTCCTATTTCCTGGGGTTGGGCCAAATGAAATATCGAACCTGGAAAGATTTGGGAACAGAGTCTGGTCTTTTAAAAACTAATGTTAGCTAAATTTAGTTCAGCCGCTTCAGATGTAATTAGAGTGCTTGAAGGACCAAGTGTAGGGAATTAAGATTCTGATGACTGATAAGAGTTTTTCTTATACCCCCCTGTGTACATAAAGCTAACCTCATACTTAGGACCTAGAGTTGTGGTCTAGACAGTAAAGCGTCTGCCTGCAATGCGGGAGACCTGGGTTCAATCCCTGGGGCGGGAAGATTCCCTGGAGAAGGAAATGGCAACCCACTCCGGTACTCTTGCCTAGAAAATTCCATGGAGCCTGGTGGGCTACAGTCCATGGGGTCACAAAGAGTCAGACTCGACTGAGCAACTTCACTCACTCACCTCAGACCTACGATGGGCTTCCCAGGTGGCGCTAGTGGTAAAGAACCTGCCTGCCAGTGCCAGTACACATAAGAGACACGGGTTCGATCCTTGAGTTAGGAAGATCCCCTGGAGGGGCTCACGGCAACCCACTCCAGTATTCTTGCCTGGAGAATCCCATGGACAGAGGAGCCTGGACTAGAGTGACTTAACACGCATGCACACAGACCTGTGCTACTGAAATCCAAAAGCTTGGCCATCGCACGCATTTGTCTTACTTCACAAACACTGACGTAGCTCCAACCGGGCACTCCCCAGAAGCTTGCCTAGTCCCCCGGCCCCGGGTTAGCAGGCGCTCTGCCGGGCGGTGCACACTGCAGCAGGCTCCTGCCAAGCACCGAGCACCATCAGCGTCACGTGGTTGCTGCCTCCCTGTGTGCCTCATGCTGGGCTGCCTTTCCTTATTTCAGTTTTATCAACGAGGAAACCAAGTCTCAGAGGTTTCAGTGAACTTGAAACCAAGCAGGACACAGAAGCCTTTTTGTTCCACCTTTCTTGTTAGTAGGCAAGACCCCAGTCTCAAGACCTGCCTGGTGGTCCAGTGGCTAAGACGTCACGCTCCCAGTGCAGGGGACACAGGTTCAATCCCTGACTGGTGACTAGATCCCACATGCCAAAGCTAACGATCCCATGTGCTGTAGCAGAGATCAGAGATCCTGAGAGCCGCATATTTATCTGACCTGGCATAGTCAGATAAATACGGGGCTTCCCTGGAGGCTCAGTGGTAAAGAATTTGCCTGCCAATGCAGGAGACATGGGTTCGATCCCTCATCTGGGAAGATCCCACATCCCGCCGAGCAGCTAAGCCCCTGAGCCACAACCACCAAGCCTCTGCTAGAGCCCATGCCTGGCAACAGGAGAAGCCACCGCGGTGAGAAGCACCACCAGAGAGTGCCGCCCCCACCTGCTCACTGCAGCTAGAGAAAGCCCGCATGGCAGCAGACCCGGCAGAGCCGAAAAACGTTAAATAAAATTGTGATGAATAAATAATTTGATTTTACAAAAAGACTCCAGCCTCCCTGACCTTCCCTGAGTTCCAAAGGGTGGATTCCAGCAGTTGCTAACTTAGAGAGGAGCAGTCAGGAAACTACTTGAGTCAAGATTAAAGGGACCCGAGAAACTCCTCAAGATTAGGAGACCCGACCACCTGAGACCAGGCCTTACACACACCCTAATCTTATTGGCAACCCCACCCCTTGAACTCCTCGTCAAATACCCCTGGGCCACAGATACAGTTTTTCAGAGCAAGAGGCTGCCATGTCCCCCTTTGCCTGGCAAAGCAATAAAGCTATTCTTTTCTACTTCACCCAAAACTCTGAGATTTGATTCAGCACTGGTACACAGAGGCTGAGTTTTTGGCATCAAACTCAAAAGGCAGTTCATCAGAGTCCAAAGTGAGCTCATTTAATGCCTCTTCTCCTGTCTTTCATTCTATAAAAGGGAGAGCCTGCCTTGCCACCCCTCTAAGTCTTCGGTGCTAAAAAGTGAGTGATGTTCAGAGAGCTCAGTGAAGTGGGACTCAGCAAGCTTCCTCTTCTCCAGCAATGGAGATGCAGGGTTTATTACTGAAGTAATCCAAATTTGTGAACTCGAAGCAACCATTTACCTCCATCTCCCAGAAATTTGCTGCACATGGAGTAAATGGTGTTGAGTTATTGGACTTGCATCTCAACAGACTTAACATTTCTTAGCTTTGAAATCTTCAGAGTTACTGAATCTAAGACTGAATTTCAAATAATATTCTCATAATCTATTATCTTTTTCAGACCAAAATACAGATGAAGATGGAAAAGCTGTCTTCAACTACCAAGGGCGTTTGTGACCTAGAAGAGTACCATCATGGAGAGGAGGGGAAGCGCCCCCCACTCTTCCACACGTGGCCCACGGCTCATTTTTGTAAGTAGTCCTTTCTGCCTTCTTTTCAAGAGTAGATCCTGAGAGCATTTCATGCCATTTAGATCTGGCCCTCTAAAGCTGACGAGACTTTGAAATTCAATTCAGGAGGATCCATTGGGAGGGAGGGAGATGGAGGCATCTTAGACGAGCATTTCTTCTTGGCTTTAATTACCTACTAACCAGCAAACACTCACCGGGAAAGACTCTGATGCTGGGAAAGACTGAAGGCAGGAGGAGAAGGGGGCAACAGAGGATGAGATGGTTGGATGGCATCACCAACTCAATGGACATGAGTTTGAGCAAGCTCCGGGAGATGGTGAAGGACAGGGAAGCCTGGCGTGCTGCAGTCCATGGGGTCACAGAGTCGGATACGTCTTAGTGACTGAACAGCAATCAGCAAAGAATATTAAACATCATNGTCCCCCTTTGCCTGGCAAAGCAATAAAGCTATTCTTTTCTACTTCACCCAAAACTCTGAGATTTGATTCAGCACTGGTACACAGAGGCTGAGTTTTTGGCATCAAACTCAAAAGGCAGTTCATCAGAGTCCAAAGTGAGCTCATTTAATGCCTCTTCTCCTGTCTTTCATTCTATAAAAGGGAGAGCCTGCCTTGCCACCCCTCTAAGTCTTCGGTGCTAAAAAGTGAGTGATGTTCAGAGAGCTCAGTGAAGTGGGACTCAGCAAGCTTCCTCTTCTCCAGCAATGGAGATGCAGGGTTTATTACTGAAGTAATCCAAATTTGTGAACTCGAAGCAACCATTTACCTCCATCTCCCAGAAATTTGCTGCACATGGAGTAAATGGTGTTGAGTTATTGGACTTGCATCTCAACAGACTTAACATTTCTTAGCTTTGAAATCTTCAGAGTTACTGAATCTAAGACTGAATTTCAAATAATATTCTCATAATCTATTATCTTTTTCAGACCAAAATACAGATGAAGATGGAAAAGCTGTCTTCAACTACCAAGGGCGTTTGTGACCTAGAAGAGTACCATCATGGAGAGGAGGGGAAGCGCCCCCCACTCTTCCACACGTGGCCCACGGCTCATTTTTGTAAGTAGTCCTTTCTGCCTTCTTTTCAAGAGTAGATCCTGAGAGCATTTCATGCCATTTAGATCTGGCCCTCTAAAGCTGACGAGACTTTGAAATTCAATTCAGGAGGATCCATTGGGAGGGAGGGAGATGGAGGCATCTTAGACGAGCATTTCTTCTTGGCTTTAATTACCTACTAACCAGCAAACACTCACCGGGAAAGACTCTGATGCTGGGAAAGACTGAAGGCAGGAGGAGAAGGGGGCAACAGAGGATGAGATGGTTGGATGGCATCACCAACTCAATGGACATGAGTTTGAGCAAGCTCCGGGAGATGGTGAAGGACAGGGAAGCCTGGCGTGCTGCAGTCCATGGGGTCACAGAGTCGGATACGTCTTAGTGACTGAACAGCAATCAGCAAAGAATATTAAACATCATTAGAGACCCATGAAGCAAGCTGCCATTAGCCCTTTAGAGCCAATGGGCAGAATGAACTTAGCCTCCTCAGCAGAGGCAGGATTTTTTTTTTTTTTTTTTTTTTGTAGAAAGATAGGTTTTCACTTTTTGTTTTGCTTTGTTTAAAAAAGTAAATGGGGGTCACTTTAGCCTGCCCCATGAAGGCAGGCTTCTGGGAAAACAAACTCCATTACTTAAATAAATTGTGCAGTAAGGGCTCTTTTTTAGCATTATTAGTTTAAAAGAAGGGCTAAACTATTTGATGTCGCTTTGAGGCCTCAATTCTAAATAAGGGAGAAGGATAAAATCACCTAATGTAACGTGCTCATTGAATATTGTCAGTTTGAGATGAATGTGCTCTGTATAGTGACTGTAGGCTCCTAAGAGCTGCGTAGAAAAGGTTAGAGGTGCTTTTTAATTCCATGACACTCATTTCCCTTGTTATATGGTCCTGATCTACACTGGCCAGAGTCCATCTTCCTCTCAGTTCTGCTGCTGACTCTAAAGGAGCAGCTTTTCAAAGTTCCTGGTGGTCTGGTGGTCAGGACTTGGTGCTTCCACTCCAGAGGGCCTGGGTGCGATCCCTGGTCCGGGAACTAAGATCTCATAAGCAGTGCAACAGGGTGGAAAAAAAACAAAACAGTGGCGGGTTGTTCCAGCCTCGGGCTCCCCCTCCAGCAAGTGCCGCTGTTCGAGGGGGCCCGCGTTCGTTGCAGACGAGGTCTCCCGCAAGCTCTCGGACATGTACGGTCAGGAGCTCCGCCTGAAGCGCACGGTGGTGGAGCAGCTGGCACACACGGCCAACCGCGACCTCGCCCTCAGCTACCTGTCCATGTGGCTGCACCAGCCCTACCTGGAGGGCGGCAGCAGGCTGCTTCTGGAGAGCATGCTGCTGGAAACCGGGCACCGCGCGCTGTGAACTCCCCCCACGCCTCGGGGCTCCGGACCCCCCGGCGGACAGACTTCCAGGTGGGCGCTGGGCGGTACCCCGGGATCACGCCCCCGGCTGCACCCAGTGATCAGGCCCTGTGCTTGAGCCTTTCACCAGCTCTCTGGGGCCTCTCCAGACACCGGTCACCGCTGCCTGCCGTCTACCACTCAGCCTGTCTGCACCTATTGTGAATGTGGCATCTATGAAGACTTCTGCATGAAATAAATGAGTTCCTCAACTAAATGACTGAGTGGTCTGGTTTTTGTCAGTTAGGTCTATTTTACAGATTCCACTTGCATAGAAAACCCCGGGCTTAAAATTTGTATTGTTAAGCTTCGTGACTACAACTAAAATAGGTGGCACTAGCGGTAGAGAACCTGCCTGCCAGCGCAGAAACACAAGAGATTTGGGTTCAGTCCCTGGGCCGGGAAGCTCCCCTGGAAAAGGGAACGGCAACCCACTCCTGCATTCTTACCTGAACCATTCCACGGCCAAGAGGAGCCTGGTGGGCTACAGTCCATGGGGTCGCAAAGAGCTGGACATGACTGCGTGCACGTTAGCTTGGTAATTGCAACGTGTCTAAAATACTTCAGAGGGCACTGAATAAAGATGAGCGTCATGCAAATGGAAACTTGCTACCAAAACATTGCCCGTCTCTGTACTTAGGCCACGACAGGCCAAATGAAGTGTCTTCCATGTCCTTCTGGTTTAAATCCTAGTTTGGCAATATTTGCAACCAGATATTGGGGGTCAGTTCTGCCATTGCTCCCCCAGAAACAGAAGTCTAAGAAATGTCATGCTGTATGATACGGGATATAGTCTCATGACACTCAAGTCCTAGCAGCTCAGGAACAAGTGCTTCCCAGGCAAAGAAAGAAAATATTCCAAAAATAAAACACTATATATGATGGGGGTGTATTTGGAACGAATCTGTGTAAGCTGGCATGTGCAAAGTGTTCCAAAGCAGCATTTCTTAGAACTTCTTGTTCCCCTCCTTTGCAGTATTTATTAAAACCCAACCATCATAATAGTAGCCCGCCAGATGTCCTGCAACCTGGAAACCACCTGGCTGGCATTCGGCAGAAGGGGCATCCTGCCCCCAGGGCTCCCTGCCGCAGTCCCAAGCAAGGTGGGCAGGACCGGCCCTCCTCAGAGGCATGGGATCAGTTTTTAGGATTGGGATGGGGTCTTTAAAAAAAGAGTAAATGCTCTTGGGGGAGACACTGAAGAACTGCTCGGCCTTTCTAGGACATTTCCTGTCTTCTCGACAACTCATCCACGGACACCCAGGTTGCCCGAGAGAACTAGTAGGCGTGAACGATGCTGCTGATGCTGAAGCCCAGCCTCTGTGCACCGGCACTGAACTGAATCTTGGAGACAGTTTGGGGTGAAGTAGAAAGGAATTGCTTTGTCAGGTGAAGGAAGGGGGCCATGCTGGGCTAATGCCCTCAGAACTGTGTCCTGGGCTTCCGTGGTGGCTCAGTGGTAATTAATACGCCTGCCAACGCAGGAGACACGGGTTCGATACCTGAGCCAGGAAGATCCCACGTGGCAAAGGGCGATGAAACCCCTGTGCTACAACTACTGAGCCCGTGGCCCGCAACACGAGAGTTCACGCAGCGAGAAGCCCGAGCACTGTGATGAGTGGCCCCGCGGGCAGCAGCTAGAGCGAAGCCTGCACGGCAGCAGCACCTGGCACAGCCGAGTATAAACAACACCAAACAGCTGTGTCCCCCCGGGCCGGGGGTGAGGGGGCGGGCTTTCCGACTAGGACCAGGGAGCCCGCAGGGCCTGCATTCTTCAAAGCCAGAGGCCCTCTGGAGTCACGGGGTGACCTCTCTGGAAAATGTTTCAAGTGGTTAACATGTTCCATTTGTTGGGACACCTACCAACACAAGAGCTTGAAGACACTTCTGTGTAACCTGAATATTCACTGGAAGGACTGGTGCTGAAGCTTCAATACTTTGGCCATCTGATGGGAAGAACTGACTCTTTAGAAAAGATTCTGATGCTGGGAAAGATTGAACGCAGAAGGAGAAGGGGATGACAGAGGATGAGATGGTTGGATGGCATCACCAACTCAGTGGACATGAGTTTGGGCAAGCTCAGGGAAGCCTGGTGTGCTGCAGTCCATGGAGGCCAGAGTTGGACACGACCGAGCGACTGATCATTTGAGGAGGAACCATGACCCTGCCCCAAGGCTGCACTGTTTTTTTCTCAACTCCTTCTCCCTTGTCACTCTAAACCCTCCCTTCCCTGATTGAGTTCAGTTCAGTCCCTCAGTCCAACTTCCCTGATTAGCAACTGTTTGAACCTGCCCTTTGGAACTCAGAGGCTTCCCTGGTGGTGCAGTGGTGAAGAATCTGCCTGCCAATCTGGGAGCCACAAGAGACACAGGGGTGATCCCTTGGTCGAGAAGATCCCCAGGAGTAGGGCATGGCAACCCACTCCCTGAGAATGAAGCCCACTCCTCCGCAGCACAGGGAGGGCGCAGCCCACAGCCCCAGCCCCAGCATCCAGGGTCCCCTGATGGTGTCGGTCAGGGTGGGGAGAGGACAGCTGTGCCCTTCTGATGCTCTCGTCTGAGTGTGGACAAATGGCCCTCTTTCTCCCCGTGGTAGTGCCCAGGAAAACATTCCAAGAAGAGAGGAGAGACCTTGCTTGGTAAGTGGCTTTACAAGCGGGACATGGAGGGGCTGCGGCTCCTGTCCCGTGCCTCACTCTCCCTATCCACAAACACAGTGTCAGCACAAACAATGTCCTTCCCTACTTCCCAATAAAACGCTGCCCAGATAGCAGGCTTGCATATTTATTTATTGAACCCAGAAGCAGCTTCTCATGTGGACCAAGTCTGCTAAAAGCAGCACATCGCTGAGGAGAAAGGGGACGTTGTTTTCTGTGCCTGGGGGGCAGGGGAAGCAACCCACCCTTGCAACAGCTGTCAGAGGCTCCCGGGGCAGATGTGTCAGAGGGACCCATCACCAGGTAAGGCATCTGCCATCATTACAACAAGCAAGATGTAGAAAAAGGTAGACAGTGAGGTAGAAAGACGTTATTCTTTATAAATAAAATGTTCATTTGTGTCAGTACTCACATTAGAAAAACACACGTTCCTTGAAACAGACTTTCTCTGGGTAAAATCCACACAGATCTAGGGCTGCGGCTCTGACCCCATCTCACTGAGAGGGCTGAGTCTCCAAGTCTCCAGAGGAGCCATTCCGGGGGCCCACCTGTAGGGCAGGCCCCTGCGCGTCCGTCACTGTGACAATACCCCCCTCCCTGGACACTACGGAACCTGGATGGAACAAGGGAAGCCTGTCAGAGTCTGAACAGCTGTCTGCTTCTGTTCCTGAGACAAGAGCACGGGGCACCCGTCGCTGAATTCAAAAGCTACGGCCTCCAGCCTCCAGCCCCTGGTCTGTGTGCCTCTCAGGGCAGCTGGTCCCAGCCCCCTGTGGCCTGCAGGGCCCCCTCAGGACTCAGCATCTGCCCCGGCTGGGCGGAGGCCCCACTCAGACTCGGTGCTGTGCGCACAGTTGGCTGGCACGGTGTCCATGGACCACGCTTTCCTGGGCAGAGGGGCAGGGGCCTCACCGGCGCTGGACTCGGGGCTGCTCGGGTTGGGAGCCACACGCCTCGCAGAAACTTCCTGCCTCTGAGTTTCCAGGCTGGAGACAGGCGCTGCAGAAAACAGGGCTCCTCAGGCCCGCCCCAGCATCTGGACACTCTCCCTGGGGAGCGCTGCCAGCTGGTGCTGGGCCCGTGTCCCCAGTTCCCCTAAGGGACAGGGGGGCCCCGGCCCAGGGCACCCTGGCGCAGGGCAGTGGGGTCTGCAGGCCCACCCCACCGGCGGCCCGCCTGTGCCGCGCTGCCCTCGTGCTCAGGAGCCGGCATCGCGGGGCTTTCCTCGGGGCGGGGAGAGGCACCCCCATTCACTCCAGGAGCAAAACCTAAACGGTTCGGAAAAACAGAGTCAGTTGTGTACTGCTGCTGGTCACACACCGCCATCCAAACCAAGCTAGTCCAGAGAAACCTGCCCGCCCCTGAAACAAAAACACAAACCCTCCTTGTTACCTGGCGGCTTCCAGGAATGGATGAAGCTAAGAGGAAACTCACACCTGTGAGGCGAGGGGAGCTGTGTTCCAAACAGGTGCCAGACAGCCCTCATTGTTCTCAGTGAATAAACCTGCCCTCCTATCTGGAAGAATCAAGTCCCAAGTTCTGAAGGGGAGGAAGCCTCTTTATATTAGAGACCTAAGACTCAGGTAATGTTATCAGGCAGCTGTGACAACATTTTGGAAAGTTACACCTGCGATATATTCCAGGTGTCTCATGGATCCGTTCTGGCTAGCACCAAGCTAAAAGCTAGAACATATCTTGTTTTCCAATGTTAACTCTCAGCTGGCACTGAGAGCCAAGTTTCACGAAAGCCAAGCCATGGACTCACGTGTCCTGGGACCAGTCCCTGCTCTCAGGTCTCCCCAACTCCTCGGGGCCCTCCCAGGCACAACCCACTCAGCACCAGAAGGCAGCTCTTCATTCCAATAAAGGACTCAAGAAAACCCCAAAGACCTGAGACTCCTGGGGAATAAACACTGGGAGGTTGGGGTAAAACTCTTCAGAAACCAGAGGGGTCTCTGAAACACGGCCACAGGAGCGCCGTCTCTCCCGAGCAGCAGGTCTCTGAGCCCCAGGGTGCACACCACAAGGGCTGTCTTACCTGCACCGGCCACTGGGGCACACGCAGTGTGCAGGCCCCTGTCTTCAGCAGGACACTCCGTGGGGTCCTGGGGAGCAGTGTCTCTCCTGGTCCTTTTCACTGAGGCAAGCCCGTCCTCTGCAATCTAGAGAGAGAAGACCCAACCAGCTAAGACTAGGAAGAAACAGGCCAACCAGCACCTCTTCTTCCTGGAGAAGTGCTGGAGTCCCAGCGGTCCACTCAACAATTCCCCGCTGGCCGGACAGCGGCCTGGCACCCCTTGGGCCATGCCCACCTCGTTCGCCCTCTTCTGGGGACCTGCTCCCTCCAGCTCCTCTGGGGCCTCCTCCAGGCTGGCGTGCTTGCAGGGAATGCAGTCTGCATATACTTCTGTTTTCCTTAGGAATTCCTCTGTGATTCCTAAGGACTCGGCAACCTGAGAAAAAAGGGGCCCATAGAGATGCTTCACTCAAAACACAAGATTCAGAAGCATGTCTGCATTTAAGAATAGAGGCCTGAGTTTAAACCTATGGAGTCCCTTTATTCAGCACGGTGCCACGAAGACAGTGGGAAGGATGAAGATGAACCGTCATCACAGCTGCATAATGTTAGTCTGACACCACAGTAACTTTCTTGCCCACTATTCCTCCTGGGTGGCATCCACACCTGCTCAGCTGGCAGGTTATGAACAGGTAAGTGACCACTGCCAACCAGGGCATCTATGTGAGGCTTAGGGAAAAATCCACTACCTTTAAAAAATATATGTGATTTAAGGAGATAAAACACAGGGCCTCCCTGGTGGCTCGGGGGAAAGAACTCGCCTGCTGATGCAGGAGACACAGGTTTGACCCCTGGTCCAGGAAGATCCCACATGCCTCGAGGCAACTAAGCCCCAGCACCACAACTCCTGAGCCTGTGCTCCAGAGCCCGGGAACCACAGCTGCTGAAGCCTGAGCACCCTGGAGCCCGCACGCCACGAGAGGAGCAGCACAGCGAGAAGCCCAGCACGGCCACCGGGCAGCCCCTGCTCCCCGCAGCTGGAGAAAAGGCCCTGCACGGCAACAAAGACGCAGCGCAGCCGGAGAAGACACAGACGCCTATCAGCTTATACTAAGCATCGAATTTGTGTAAAACGGACGAGGACAACCCAAAAAAACCCATATGGGACGTTTCAGTGCGGATCAAGATACTTCTTGCTGTAGAAGTAATGACTGTGAACACTACCCTTTCTAGGCAGGCAGCTCCATCGTCGGTATACTCAAACATTAGAGGCTTCTTAAGAGGCCCCTTAAGTCAACATGGCCTAAGTGCTACTCATTGTTGTAGGAGCATTTTTTGGATACACCTGACCCCGCTTTGTTTACTTACTCCCTCGCTGTCTTCACTGGTCTGCTGTCCTTTCTGAGATTCTAAATGTGAGACGACATGGCACTTGCCTTCCTCTCTCTGACTTCTCTGACTCAGCATAATACCCTCCACGCCCACCCATGTTAAAAGAGTGTGGCAAAACCAGACTACTGAAAAGCACAGCATCGCGAAAGCCAGAAAAGACAAACTGATGATCCAGGGCCGCCCTCTGCCGAGGCGGGAGGGTGTGGGGAGTTGGCACAGCCAGAGGCGGTTGGTGGGGTGAGGACCTGAGTCTCTGAGCTGGGCGCAGGGAGTCCCCCTGGATGACCTGCCCGCAGAAACATGCTCTGCCCAGCAGAAGGTTTTATCCAAAACAAGTAAAACCATGTCAGTTCACAGCACATTTCTGTCAAGGACTCGTGATAGCTGAAGGCAAGGATGCTGAAATGGGAGCTCTGTGAACACAACCACAAACAGTACCCGCTGGTCCCTGTGTAATTCACCCCTTCGCAAAAACCAACATAATGAAGACAGGACACCACCTATTCACTGTCATCATCGGTGACAGGGAGGATGGTGGGCGCTTCCTTTTTTTTTAGCTTATCTGCATTTCTGAGTTTTCTGAAAAAAGCATGTATCATTTTTGGAAGAAAGAGCTAAACAGAAGCTGACTATGAAGACGTCATGACTGAAGTAAACATTCTCCTTCTTTACTGGGCAGCTCTTCCTTGGCTCTGGGCCAGACTTCCCATGGGAGGGAGCTCCTTACCTTACTGTTGTTTACTTCCAGGGGCTCCTGAGAACAGGGTCCAGAACTTCGGAGGTAATCTTGACACAGTTTCGTAACCAATTTATGCAGCTCTTCAAACTCCTTGTATACGGCTGGGAAGAGAGGTTTTGCTAGATGACCTTTTTCAACCTCAGTGAACACAAAGATGACAAAGGGGGGGGAAAAAAGATGTTTCAACCCAAGGCAAAGATGGAAAATGCAGAGAGGACTCTGAAGGCGGGAAGGACATTCCTAAGACCCCAGCCGCCAGCAGACTCTGCGTCCGCTCCCCAGCGAGAGTGAAGTGTGCCCCGCACTGTGCTCAGTGGGGCAGCAGACGGCCTGGGAGAAGCGGCCCAGGAAACAAACCAGCCCTGCTGAGGGCCGCCGGAGAATGGTGGCCGGGGGAACAGGATGGACAGGCCCTGCGGGCCACACAGGCAGATTCTGGGGCCCGCAGCTGGGGGAGGGCCGAGTCCCCACTCCTGGGGTGCTCCTGCAGTACGGGTGCAGGTACCAAGGCGGCATCTCAGCGCGAGCTCCTCAGGGACGAGGCTGCCGTGGAGGCGCGGGCAGGGGCGTGGGTGCGAGAGGAGAGGGGAGTCCACGCACATCAAGTCCACACGGACCTGCCTGACGGCCTGTGCCAGGCGCCTGGGCCGGACCAGCCAGCTCACTTCAGCCCTCTCTGGGGAAAGGAGATGATTCCCAAGGCCTGGCTCCGTCTAAGAAACTATTATAAACGATGCCTTTCTAAACAGCTTCAGATCATCGCCTCAGTCACTTAGCAACACTAAGACCCACCTTCATCAGTAGAAATTCATACACGGTCACGACCTGAGCCAGCCGAGGCAGAGCCAACTCCACTAGATCGTCCCGGTCACACTGGTGGAGAAGCTGCCGGAAGAAAGCGTTTGGTATCTTCGAAAGAATTTCCCAGCAGCCAGCAAGTTGGTGCAACAAAACCCACAGGAGACAGAAAGTTCCCTGACGTCTCAGTGACTAAGCAACTCTCATCTGGGGG
>SJYA01007714.1:0-17929 GCA_006410615.1 Neotragus moschatus | reverse complement strand
GAAAAAGTACTGTGCTCAAAGAAAAAGTAATGATTTAATATTTTAAAATTCAGTTCAGTTCAGTTGTTCAGTCGTGTCTGACTTTGCGACCCCATGGACCGTAGCACACCAGGCTTCTCTGTCCATCACCAACTCCCGGAGTTTACCCAAACTCATGTCCATTGAGTCGTTGATGCCATCCAACCATCTCATCCTCTGTCGTCCCATTCTCCTTCTGCCCTCAGTCTTTCCCAGCATCAGGGTCTTTTGAAATTAGTCAGCTCTTTGCATCATTAAAAAAAAAAAATTTACATCACTGTGTTTTTTATTTTAAAAGGGGAAAACATACGTATGCATTTATGTGTTAAAGAAATGAACAATAGCATTATAATTTCTGGTTTTGAGCCTTGGTGTCAGCTGATTTGCAATGACTTAGTCAAAATTGTTTCTTGTTATGTATTCAGATGTGTCCCCCCCCTCCCCCCCGCAAAAAATATATGCTAAGTTCTACCCCACCCCTACACCTCCTGTATCTCCTTCCCCCAATACCTCAGGATGTGACTTTCTTTGGAAATAGAGTCCTTGCAGATGTAATTGGTTAACATGAGGTCAAACTGGACTAGTTCAGTTCAGTTCAGTTCATTTGCTCAGTTCAGTTGTGTCTCACTTTGCAACTCCATGGACTGCAGCTGGACTAGGATGGATGCCTAATCCAAAATGGCAGGTGTCCTTATAAAAAGAACACTTGTGAAGAGACAGAGACACACAAGGACAATGCTGNCTGGACTAGTTCAGTTCAGTTCAGTTCATTTGCTCAGTTCAGTTGTGTCTCACTTTGCAACTCCATGGACTGCAGCTGGACTAGGATGGATGCCTAATCCAAAATGGCAGGTGTCCTTATAAAAAGAACACTTGTGAAGAGACAGAGACACACAAGGACAATGCTATGTCACCAGGAAGGCAGAGATCAGAGTTGTCTAATGCAAGACAAGGATTCTGGCAAACATAAGAAACTTAAGAGCAACTGAAACTGTCAAGTGTCCTATTGGGAGGCTCTGAAGAGTTGTGTTCCTTTATGTCTCAGTGCAGAAAGAATTCAGCGAGAGGCAAAATGATAGATAATAATTGATTTATTGTAATAGGACGCTTGTGAGACTTACAAGCAGGCAGACAAAAGGTTGCTGCACCCCAAGAACTTACTGGGCTACAGTTTTATAATAAAAAAGTGAGGAGGAGGAGAAGACGTCTTTGTTATTCTTGAGTAGAGTTCATGCTTCCATCATTTGTTCTTCCTCCAGGCTGGGCAGGGGAGTTTTCTTGTCCCTACGTGGTCAAGCTAGGTTCACAAATTATTGTTTTTTATGTGTGCACAGAGCATGTCCTAAGTTACTGAGTTCATTGGTCAGGATGTGGGGCTCATGCTGTCATTGTTTTCTTGTTTGGGGCATGTGTCTTGCTTCTGTTCATGGTTTGGTTGCTAAGCAAGCCTGCTTGGTTTTGTGGTTAAGCAAACCTGCCTTCTTGAGTAATCATTAACTTACATGGGTCTTCCATATATTTTTTCTATTTGCAATACCCTAGTGGGATTAACTCAGAGAAGGCAATGGCACCCCACTCTAGTACTCTTGCCTGGAAAAATCCCATGGATGGAGGAGCCAGGAAGCCTGCAGTCCATGCGGTTGCTGAGGGTCAGACATGACTGAGCGACTTCACTTTCACTTTTCACTTTCATGCATTGGAGAAGGGAATGGCAACCCACTCCAGTGTTCTTGCCTGGAGAATCCCAGTGATGGGGGAATCTAGTGGGTTGCCGTCTGTGGGGTCGCACAGAGTTGGACACGACTGAAGTTACTTAGCAGCAGCAGTAGCAGCAGTGGGATTAACTATTTAATCACATACTTCTCTCCTTTACTCTGTCCCTGTCACAAGATGTGGAACAGATTCTTCCCTAGATCCTTCAGAGAATGCTTGGCCTAGCGGACAAGTTGATTTTGGACTTCTGAACTATAAGATAGTACATTTCTGCCCAGTTTGTGACATTTTTGTTACAGAAGCCCTAGATACATATTCATGTTTGTTAGCATGTTTATATTTGTAATTCTGTTTTCCTCTTAGATAACCAGAGACCACTTCTTGTTAATTTTAGTTTTGAAAAATTTCCTTAGTCTGAAGCAACAATTATGCAAATAGGAAAAGTCTTTTTTTTTTTTTTTTAGGAAAATTCTTTAAGATATGGATATGTTGGCAGAAAATTATACAAACCACAGTTCACAATAAATTCTAGAAATTGCAATATTCTCTATAATCTCATTTATTTGGGATTAATTCTTACAGCTTTCAGTTATCTCCACATTTTACTATTATATCATCATCAGAAAATTCATCCTAAATTTCTACTGGTAAAAATTGGGTAGATTTTCTCCTTTGCAAAATTCAGGGAAATTGAATAGTGATACTGGTGTTATCTGATCCTTTGCTTGAAAAAAGGAATATCCACATGGTGAAAATGTACAGCATCAAACATTGTCCTTTTTTGTATAGGTTGGTGCAAATGTAAATGTAATTGTGGTTTTGGATCACAAATTTTAAATCATTGTAACTAGGCTCAAACATGAACCAATACAATCAACATGTTTTTGCCAATGAGGAATAAGTTTGGTTATTCCTGTAGTGTGAAAATCTGTGCTTCAGGATTGGTCAGACATCTGGAAAGCATTTTCTGCATCCTGCTGGTTGTGGAAGCGTTTTCCCTGCAAAAAGTTTTCAAGATGCTTGAAAAAGTGATAGTTGGTTGACGAGAGGTCAGGTCAATATGATGGATGAGGCAAAACATCACAGTCCAATTCATTCAACTTCTGAAGCATTGGTTGTACAACATGTGGTCACGTGTTGTCATGGAGAAGAATTGGGCTCTTTCTGTTGACCAATGCCAGCTACATGCACTGCAGTTTTTGGTGCAACTCATCTATTTCCTGGAAGGACTGATGCTGAAGCTCCAATACTGTGGCCACCTGATGCAAAGAGCCAACTCTTTAGGAAAGACCCTGATGTCGGGAAAGATTGAAGGCAAGAGGAGAAGGGGAACAACAGAGGATGAGATGATTGGATGGCATCACTGACTCTATGGACATGAGTTTGAGCAAGGTCCAGGAGATGGTGAAGGATAGGGCAACCTGGCATGCTGCAGTCCATGGAGTCTCAAAGAGTCAAACATAACTGAGTGACTGAACAACAAATCAATTTTCTGAGCATCTTTCTCAGATGTAATGGTTTCAGTGGGATTCAGAAAGCTGTAGTGGATTAGACCGACAGTAGACCACCAAACAGTGACCATGGCCTTTCCTTGGTGCAAGTTTGGCTTTGGGAAGTGCTTTGGGCTTCTTCTCTGTCCAAGTACTGAGCTGGACATTGCCAGTTGTCATATAAAATCCACTTTTCATTGCACATCACAATATGATTGAGAAATGGTTTGCTGTTATTACATAGAATAAGAGAAAATGACACTTTAAAACATTGATCTTTTTGTTTTTAAGTTAGCTTATGAGGCACCCACTTATTGACTTTTTTCACCTTTCCAATTTGCTTCAAATGCCAAATGACTGTACAATGGTTGACGTTTAATTCTTTGGCAACTTCTTGTGTAGCTGCAAGAAGACCAGCTTTGATGATGGCTCTCGGTTGGTCGTTGTCAGCCTCTGATGACTGGGCCATACACTCCTCATCTTCCATGCTCTCATCTCCTTTGCAAAACTTCTTAAACCACCACTGTTCTGTACATTTGTTAGCAGTTACTGGGCCAGATGTGTTGTTGATGTTGAGTTGTCTCCTCTGCTTTACCACCCATTTTGAATTTGAATAAGAAAATCAATCGAATTAGCTTTTTGTCTAAAATCTTTTCTATAGTCTAAAATCAATATAAAATTATAAGCAATGTCATTAGCAAAAAACCATAAAGCAAGAAATGCACATTAAAATGATACCTAACATAACCACATTTATTTAAGAATGTATTGGTAAGAGTATTTACCAATATCAAATGGTAAAGTTCAACAGTGCAAACCCACAATTACTTTTGCACCAACTTAATGTTTTTTGGCTATATGAGACTATCATCTCTTGTTTGTTCTCTTGACAGTACTCATACTTTGATTCCTTTTGACTACATCACTTTCCTTACATTATGTTGGTGCGTAGTTAATGGCTTTCTATACAAATTGTGGATTGATGTTCAAGGAACAATTTTAAACCTTGGTGTCTTACTGGTGTCCAAGGCATAGTCTGGCTATTTGCAGATACTTTTGTGTCTGACTTGACCTCATTTGAAACTTCATCTCAAAACAAGAAATAACTCAGGAGATAAAAATCTTACATGACTTGGGTTATTTTAAATTTATAGTTTTAGAAGCACGGCTGTGTTCTACCACAAGGGTTGGAGGAACAAAATGTGCCTGATGTGAGCTCTGGGAGATAGTGGAGGCGAGAGGAGCCTGGGTGATGCAATGCATGGGGTTGCAAAGAGTAGGACATGACTTAGTAATTGAACGACAAAACGACCATTTGTTTAGCACTTAGAGAAAAAAAGATTTTTCTTTGAGAGTTATTGTATCACTGACATTGTTTAGCATAGTGATGCAATGTGATGAAAGTCAGACTGACTTTCTTTCAGTCTTATTACTATTTTAAAATTCTTTGCAGACGATTCACCTGCTTATGCTTATACTGGGCCAGGCTATGTCTACCTCCCAACCCTTGCTACTCACTGTCTTTGAGAGAGTTTGAAAATAGAGTTGCTTTGGGGTCAGAAGAGTTGTAAACAGAAAAACATGCCTTTTCCTCTACTCTGAATGGGTGCATCTTATTCTGCTGATGCCGTCGTGAAGCAATGTCCTGCAGCCTGTACAGGGATCAAGTGAAAAGGAATTGTCGACTGGATTCCAAGCCAACTTTTGATTCTGTCCCTAGAATCCTGAATGTTGTGAAGTATCATAGGGACGACCTCCTTCTGGATTTTCTTTTTCCTCTTAGGTCAGGGTCTTCACACCTTTCTGGATCAATCCAGTGTTCTAGGAAGGATTGGACAAAGACAGAGCTCATCTCTGTTATCACATGGCATTGTGATCATATTGGGCTTAGTTAAAATGAGTTTCCCAAATTTGAATCATTGGAATATTGAAGAATATAATTAATCAAAACATCCCAAATGAAAACAAGAAATCTCGTAAGCAGTTGAATTTTGGAAAATAAGTCACTAAGCTATAGGCACCTAAAGTTGAAGTGGTCCAGGGCTATAGAGGGACACAGAGTTTGGATAATCAGCATAACCCTCTGTGGTGACACTTCCCTCTGGAAATGATGACTATTAATAATTCCAGCTTGGCTTATTCACCTCATATGTGTTCTTTCCCTTCTCTATTTCATTTCCTTGTATTGTGAGATAAACTGACTGCTGCTGAAATTATAAGGTCCTTTAAGGTCAGAAAAGGACTGTGATTCATGTATCCTATCTCCTCTCCCTGCCTACCTCCAACCTAGTTCTGTGCTCCTCTCGTCGCCCTCTTGCAAAGTCTTTCAATACAAGTTTGTAAAAGAGAGAACTTGGATTTTTGTTTGTTTGTGTCCCTTGATGATTTCAATTGTTTATCTTCCACTTTCTCTTTCATCTGATAAATATTTGCTGAGAATTTACTATATGGCTAGGTACATTGCTTGTTAGCTACCTTTCATTATAGTTCAGTTGCTCAGTCATGTCCGACTCTGCAATCTCATAGACTTCAGCACGCAAGGCTTCCCTGTCCATCACCAACTCCTGGAGCCTAGTCAAACTCATGTCCATTGAGTCAGTGATGCCATCCAACCCTCTCATCCTCTGTCATCCCCTTCTCCTCCCACCATCTATCTTTCCTAGCATCAGGGTCTTTTCCAATGAGTTGGTTCTTCACATCAGGTGGCCAAAGTATTGGAGTTTCAGCTTCAGCATCAGTCCTTCCAATGAAATTTCCAGACTGATTTCCTTTAGGATTGACTGGTTTGATCTCCCTGCAGCCCGAGGGACTCTCAAGAGTCTTCTCCAACATCACAGTTCAAAAGCATCAATTCTTCAGCACTGAGCTTTCTTTATAGTCCAACTCTCCTTTCATCACACTTCAACACCGAACATCTCACTAATTGTACCTCTCATAGTACATCCCTTTCTCTGTGATCTTTTGCTATTGAGTTTAAATTATTAAAAAGGTTTCTCTAGTGCATTTCTTCTTATGAATCTGAACTCACACATGTCACTGACTGTATGTAGTATTTGCAGTGTGTCTGACTTGCTGTTGCTTTGGGTCTGTCTCTTACCATAACTGACATATTTTTTCATCACTGGGAGTTGGAACTTTCTTTTATAGTCCCTGGAATTCTCTAGGCCAGAATATGGAATGGGTAGCCTTTCCCTTCTCCAGGGGATCTTCCCAACCCAGAGGTTGAACCTAGGTCTCCCACATAGTAGGTGGATTCTTTACCACCTGAGCCACAAGGGAAGCCCAAGAATACCGGAGTGGGTAGCCTATCCCTTCTCCAGGAGATCTTCCTGACCCAGGAATCAAACCAGGGTCTTCTGCATTGCAGTGGGATTCTTTACCAACTGAGCTGTCAGGGAAGCCCACACTTTTATTCCCTACCCACTATCTTAGAAATCCTTAAGCCATTTAAAAGTTGGACAGTAGACCCTTCGGAGTAGATAAGAGCTATAAACTTCATCCATTCAAAAGTAACTTTGCTGATTATCCAGCCCACCTGTTCTTAACCTTTTCTGTGCCTTTTGACCAAGACGGATGAATTCTGTTCTTCTGAAAAATGGTTTTTTAATGTAAAATGAATTTTTAAATATTATAAAGGAACCAATTATTAATATATTGAAACTCCTCATAATATTTATAGTACTCTCCAAATTGCTTTACAACCCATTTTGAATTCAAGTAAGAAAATTGCTAGAATTTGCTTTTGTCTAATATAATTTCCATAGTCTAAATGTAAAATACACAATAATGTCATTAGCAACATAACATAAAGTGAGAAATGAGCTTTAAAATGATGTGCAATATAACCACATTTATTTAAGAATGTATTCCAGTATCTAAAACCAGCAAAGTTGAGCAACGCAAAACCATACTTATTAATAGCTTCTCAATCTTTATTGATTTCATTTATTTTGTCTCTCTTTTTCTTCCTTGATGTGTTTTACTAGAGGTTTATCAATTTTATCTCATCAAAGAACTATCTTAGTTTCATTGATCTTTTCACTTGTTTTTTAGTCTCTTTTTCAATTATTTTTTCTCCAAGCTTATTATTTTTCTTTTATGAGCTTCAGGTTTTGCTTGCACTTTTTATTCTCATTCCTCTAGGGATAAGGTTAGTTTGTTTATTTGAGACTTTTTTGTTTGTTTGTTTTCTTTAGGTAGGCCTATATTACTATACACCTCCCTGTTAGAGCTTCATTTGTTCTGCCTCATAGGTTTTTTTTTCTAATTTTTATTTTTACTTTATTTTACTTAACATCACTGTGTTGGTTTTGCCATACATTGACATGAATCCACCACAGGTATACATGAGTTCCCAATCCTGAGCATTGTGTTTTCATTTTCAATTGTCTTGAGGTTGTTTTTTAGATTTTTATCTTTGATTTCTTCAAGGAACCATTTGTTGTTTAGTAGCATGTTGTTTAGACCACAAGTTTATGGTTTTTCTAGTCTTTTAAAGTTATATTCTTGTTTTATCCTGTTGTGGTCAGACAAGATAGTTGATATAATTTTAGTTTTCTTATACATACTAAGACTTGTTTTATGGAGTTGCATATGATTTATTGTTGAGAATGTTCCTTGGGCACTTGAAAAGAATATGTATTCTGTTTTATTTGAATGATTTTTTTGTGTATCTAATAAGTCAACCTGATCAAATGCATTGTTTAAGGCCCATATTTCTTTATTGATTTTCTGCCTGGATCATCTGTCTAGTGATATAAGTGGGCTTTTAAATTCCTGTACTTTTATTGTATTATTGTTCATTTCTCCCTTTATGCCTGTTAATATTTGCTTTATGTGCTTAGGGGGCACCTATATAGGGTGAATTGATAGTTACAAGTTTGGAAATAAGAACTGAACCCATAAGAAATCAATCGACATTCAAATTTCAATTTTATGTACTTGTTTTTGGTAGAGAAGTCATTATGCAGCACGTACATCTGATAAAGTGCCTACATGCAGAATATGGAAAGAACTGTGAAATCACCACAAAATGAACATGGATGAGAGACTTGAGCAGGTACTTTATAAAAGTGAATATTCAAATAGTCACAAGGAATGAAGGAAGTCTGGTCTCAGTAGTAGTCAGGAAAATGCAAACTATAGTGAATTATTAGTACTACATAGTTCAGAGTGACTAAAATTTAAGAGTGATAATAGTGTTAATAAACATGAGAAGCAACTGAAAGACTCATATAATGCTGGTAAGGTTATAAATTTGTACAGCTACTTTAAAAATTGGCTGGAATTCTCTCCTAAAGTTGAAGAGATATCCTAGGTATGTAGATAAACTATGACCCAAAAATTATTCTCCTGGTATATACTTGATGGAAATGTGTGAGTAAATGCAACAAAAGACATGTGCAAGAATTCTTAGAGCAGCGGTTTTTAAGTAAACACAAGAAAATCCAAATGTGTGCAGTAGTGTAATGGATAAATGAATTGTGATATGTAATGGAATATTATATAATGACGAAAAACCCAACTGTAGCTCCATTTAGTAACAGATAAATGTCCCAAACATTGTTGAATGAATGGAAGTCAGACACGAAACAATTACACTGAATCATTCAATTTGCCTGTTCAAAAACAGAACTCATCTATGGCGTTGAACCTCTGGAATAGAGAGGGTATAGTTATTAGAAAAGGACATGTTGTGAGGGAGGTGATTCTAGGAGGTTGGTATGTTCTGTAACTTTTCCTCCATGTGGTTAAATTGATGTGTGTTTTATGAAATAATTCCATGAGCTATACACGTGTAATTTGTGTTGTTGTTGTTTTTTGGTAGTATAACTCTTGTATTTCAGTTAAAAATAGGTTTAAAAAAATCACAGGTTTTATAGCCTCCTGACTCTCCAAGAGTTATTTCTTTTTCATTCTATGAGTCAGTGTGATATAATGAATAAAGGACCCCCTCCAAAAAGATATCCATTTTCTAATGCCCAGAACCTGTGAATATATTGCTTTGCATGGCAAAAAGAACTTTTCAGATGTGACTAAAGATATTTAGTCACAAGATTGGGAGATTATTATGGGGGTTGTGACAAATGTAATCAGAAGGGTCCTTATGAGAGGGAGGTGTGGGGGTCAGAGGTGAAGTGATGTTGCATGAGGACAACTTGACTGATTACTGACAGCTTTGAAGATGGAAGGAGATTGTGAGCCTAGGAAGGAGGGCAGCCTCTAGAAGCTGGAAAAGGCAAGAAAACAGACTTTGCTTTAGAGCCTCCATAAGCAATGCAGGTTTGCCAATAATTTGTGTTTAGCATCATAAGACCCGATTTTGGACATATCACCTCTAGAACAATAAGAGAATTAATCTGTTTTAAGTCACCAAATCTGTGGTAATTTGTTACAGTAGCAATAGGAAACTAATAGTGGCTAATTTATGTGCAGTGTACTCTGATATTGTACCTGTCAGAGTACACTGTCCATAATAGTGTAAATTGGGCTGTAAATTGTGCTGAATGTATGATCAAGCTTCAAAACTGTCATTCCTCAGTATGGTAAAGGGATTTTTGAAATAAATGAGGATGTTGAGAATTCAAGACCAGTTTGATGTGATGTGACCAGACAGTTTCTACCAGTCCATTTCCCTCTAATCTTCAGACTTCCTTAAATGTGAAAGGCTTAGAGTCTGGAGGTGAAGGAAAAGAGCACAGGATTTGTAGTTATCAGGCACAACAAAATTGGAGATGAGGATGCAGATAAAGATAGTATGATTAAGACTTTCCCTTGTCTGTGAAAGGCATTCGTTGTCAAGAGGGTGATTACAATATTTTACAAAAGAAATCCATTTTGATATCCCAAATGGATTTTGTTGTTGGAGTTCAACCACTCAGTCGTGTCCGACTCTTTGCAATCCCATGGACTGCAGCACACCAGACTTCTCTGTCCTTCACCATCTCCCAGAGCTTGCTCAAACTCAGGTCCATTCAGCTGATGATGCCATCCAGCCATCCTGTCCTCTGCCATCCCGTTCTCTTCCTGCCAACAGTCTTTCCCAGGATCACAGTCTTTTCCAAGACTCCATTCTTCACATCAGGTGGCCCAAGAATTGTAGCTGCAACATCAGTCCTTCCAATGAATATTCAGGATTGATTTCCTTTAGGATTGACTGGTTGGATCTCCTTGCAGTCCAAGGGACTCTCAAGAGCTTCTCCAGTACCACAGTTTGGAAGCATCAATTCTTCGGTACTCAGCCTTCTTTATCATCCAACTCTCACATCCATTCATGACTATTGGAAAAACCATAGTTTTGACTATAGGACCTTTGTTGGCAAAGTAGTATCTCTGCTTTTTAATATGCTGTTTAGGTTTGTCATAATGTCTCTTCCAAGGAGCAAGCATCTTTTAATTTCTTGGCTGCAGTCACCACTGACAGTGATTTTGGAGCCCAAGAAAATAAAGTCTGTCACTGTTTCCATTGTTCCCTCATCTATTTGCCATGAAGTGGTGGGACTGAATGCCATGATCTTCGTTTTTTGAATGTTGAATTTTAAGCCAGCTTTTTCATTCCTCTTTCACTTTCATCAAGAGGCTCTTTAGTTCCTCTTCACTTTCTGCTATAAAGGTGGTGTCATCTCCTCTTCTGACGTTATTGATATTTCTCCCTTGATTCTTGATACTTGCTTGTTCTTCATCCAGTCCAGCATTTTGCATGATGTACCCTGCATATAAGGTGACTGTATACAGCTTTGACCTACTCCTTCCCAATTTTGAACCAGTCCATTGTTCCATGTCCCATTCTAACTGTTGCTTCTTGACCTGCCTACAGGTTTCTCAGGAGGCAGGTAAGGTGATCTGGTATTCCCACCTCTTGAAGCATTTTCCACAGTTTGTTGTGATCCACAGATTTAAAGGCTTTAGCATAGGCAATGAAGCAGAAGTAGATATTTTTCTAGAATTCTCTTGCTTTCTCTATGATCCAGCGAGTGTTGGCAGTTTTATCTCTGGTTCCTCTGGCTTTTCTAAATCCATCTTGAACATCTGGAAGTTGTCAATTCATGTACTGTTAAAGCCTAGCTTGGAGGATTTTGAGCATTTCTTCTAGCGAGTGAGATGAGTTCTACTGTGTGGTAGTTTGAGCATTCTTTGGCATTGCCTTTCTTTGGGATTGGAATGAAAACTGACCTTTTCCAGTCCTGTGGCCACTGTTGAGTTTTCCACATTTGTTGGCACAATGAGTGCAGCACTTTCACAGCATCATCTTTTAGGGTTTGAAATAGTTCAGCTGAAATTGAGTCACCTCCACTAGCTTTGTTCTAAGGTCTACTTGACTTAGCACTCCAGATGCATTCTAGGTGAGTGATCACACCATTGTGGTTATCTGGGTCATTAGGATCTTTTATGTATAGTACTTCTGTATATTCTTGCCACCTTTTCTTAATATCTTCTGCTTCTGTTATATCTATACCATTTCTGTCCTTTATTGTGCCCATCTTTGCATGAAATGTTCCCTTGGTATCTCTCATTTTCTTAAAGAGATCTATAGTCTTTCCCATTCGATTGTTTTCCTCTATTTCTTTGCACTGATCACTTAGGAAGGCTTTCTGATCTCTCCTTGCTATTCTTTGGAACTCTGCATTCAGATGGGTGTATCTTTCCTTTTCTTCTTTGCCTTTAGCTGATCTTTTCTCAGCTATTTGTAAGGCCTCCTCAGAAAACAGGTTTACCTTTTTGCACTTCTTTTTCTTAGGGATGGTCTTGATCACTGCCTCCTGTACAGTGTTGCAAACCTCCATCCATACTTCTTCAGGCACTCTGTTTATCAGATCTAATCCCTTGCATCTATTTGTCACTTCCACTGTATAATCGTAAGGAATTTGATTTAGGTCATACCTGAATTGCTTAGTGGTCTTCCCTACTTTCTTCAGTTTAAGTCTAGTTATAATTACTACGGAGAAGGCAATGGCACCCCACTCCAGTACTCTTGCCTGGAAAATCCCATGGACGGAGGAGCCTGGTGGGCTGCAGTCCATGGAGTCACTAAGAGTTGGACACGACTGAGCGACTTCACTTTCACTTTTCACTTTCATGCATTGGAGAAGGAAATGGCAACCCACTCCAGTGTTCTTGCCTGGAGAATCCCAGGGATGGGAAAGCCTGGTGGGCTGCTGTCTATGGGGTCGGACACGACTGAAGTGACTTAGCAGCAGCAGCAGGATAATGACTAAGATCTGTTCCCAACCATAGAACACTTCTGACACTAAAACTGTGAGTTTTCCCTACCAAACAGTTCTCTAATTCCGTGCATATACCAACTGGGGGGTGTCCTACAAGTTAATTCAGTTCTGACACTAACTACCTGGCATTAGTTCAGACCTCCCTTGTTAAGGGCTCAGCCCCACCACATTGCCCTCCTACTTCAGATAGCAATTGCAAATTTTGGGTACCTAGTTATCCACAAGTTGTCTGACTTGTCTTAAACTTTGGGATTCCCATGACCCTCTCTTCTAGTTTGATAATTTGCTATGATGGCACGTGGAAATCAGGGACTTTTCTTATTGATAGCTAAATATATATGGGAGATATATATTTATATATCCTTACAAAGGATGTTAGAAAATATATAAATGAAGAACCTGATTAAGAGGCAAATAATATGAGGTATGGAAGTGTCCTGAATAGAAGGGCTTCTGTGACTGTGGAGGTTGGGGTACACCACCTTTCTTCATGTGGAGGTGTTCACCACCCTAGAAGCTCTGCAAACCCTTTTCTTTATGGTTTTATGGAGGTCCCATGACATAAGCATGATTGAATCATTGGCAACTTCAGATTAACTCAGTCTCTATCCCATTTCCCTCCTAGAGGTTTGAAGGGATTTGGAGCTGAAAGTTCCAACTCTCTTATCACATGGTTTTTTTGGCAAGCAACCTTCATCCTGAAACTATCTAGGGGTCTCATACAGAGTCTCATTCNATTGAATCATTGGCAACTTCAGATTAACTCAGTCTCTATCCCATTTCCCTCCTAGAGGTTTGAAGGGATTTGGAGCTGAAAGTTCCAACTCTCTTATCACATGGTTTTTTTGGCAAGCAACCTCCATCCTGAAACTATCTAGGGGTCTCATACAGAGTCACCTCATTAACATAAACTCAAGTATTCTCTACAGGGACTTTTTAGGAGTAACAAAAGAGGCTCCTCTCACCCCTGTAACTCATGAAGTTCCAAGAATTCTAGGAGCTCTGCTCCAGGAACCTGGACAAAGACTGGATGTATCTTTATTATTATATCACAATATTGTATTAGTTAATAATGAGAAGTAATTGAAAACATCTCCTGGAAGCAGCCCCTTCCTTTTCCAGAAGAGACTCATCTGTGTTGCCAGTTTATTTCTCCTCTTGCCCTTCTTCCTCATTTTCCTTCATCTGTGTGTGACCTGTTCATTGAATGAGCAGGACTCAGTGGTGTATAACTGGAACATTCCTTTATTTATGTCTGCCCTTGCTTTCCACCATGTTATTTTGGTTCTCCCTGCCCCCATTCCTGGTAATATTCTTGGGAAAATGACTTTTCTAGTCACTTTTGGTATTAGAATATCTAGTCTTAGGCATTAAAAACTTTAGTGCTATCTACTATCAAAACTTCCATCTCTCATTAAATCCTAAGCTGGCTCTTTGACCACCTTTCACCACCTGCATCAAGTTCAGGCATGATTTACAATTTCATAGAATAGGAGGGAGTAAACTGAACTGAAGTGTGTCATGGCCTGTTTTCTTTTTTTCATTTCTTTACTTCCTTTCCTCCTCCTACTCTCAGTATTTGGTTTGAGGGATGAGAGCTGAAGGGTAGCTGGTTCTATCTGTGATTTTTCTTTTAGTTGTTGAATATACAACAGTTGCTTCTTGTGGTTGTGCTTTTGTGGAGTCTTCAGAATATGCCCATACACTTAATGACCTGATAGTAAAGCATCTGTCTACAATACAGGAGACCCGGGTTCAATCCCTGGGTTGGGAAGATCCCTGGAGAAGGAAATGGCAATCCACTCCAGTACTATTGCCTGGAAAATCCCATGGACAGAGTAGCTTGGTAGGCTACAGACCATGGCGTCGCAAAGAGTCGGACACAACTGAGTGACTTTAGTCACTCACTCAGTGTAAGCTACCAGCACAACACATTGATGGATTTGTGGATAACGACCCATCCTAGCATCCCTGGGATAAATCCTACTTGATCACTGTATATAAGCCTTTTAATGTGTTTTTGAATTTGGTTTGCTAATTTTTTTGGAGAATTTTTGCTTCTATGTTCATTAGTGATATTGGCCTAATGTCTTCAACTATTTGCTGACCTGTTTTGCTGACATCCCAGGGTAACCTGTTTGACTTTCCTCTCATTCCTGCTTCTGGCAGTATATTTTCAGTTGTCTCTGCTAAAGTGGGTGGTGGGAGGGGTGGGGTATGGGAGGAGTGAGGGGTGGGGCGGGGTGAGAAAACTGTTGGACAAAGGATCCAATCTGTATCCCATGGACCTTGAAGAAATTCAGCATCTTATTCAGGAGTAGAGAACACTAGTCACCATGAGCAGATAGCCCCAGCCTCCATGTTAACTACTATTATTGCTGTTTCCTGGAGGTTGCTCAAACTCAGTGATGCTTTCCAAACATCTTGTCCTCTGCTGCCCTCTTCTCCTTTTGCCTTCAATCTTGATATCTCCTCCAAATTAAAAGACATAGAAGTCTCTTAAATCCTTATGGATTTTGGGATGACAGAAATATTTAGTCTGTAACAGTTCATAATACACTTCATTTACTTAGAGACCTAAGTGAATATTTTCTTGTGCAAATTTCCATCTTTTTTAAAGCATATGCTGGTGCTCAGTCAGGTCCAACTCTTTGCAGCCTCATGGACTGTGGCCCACCAGTCTCCTCTGTCTATGGAATTTTCCAGGCAAGAATACTGGAGTGCGTTGCCATTTCCTTCTCCAGGGGGTCTTCCCAACCTAGGGATTGAACTTGACTGTCTCTTTTATCTCCTGCATTGACAAGTGAGTTCTTCATCATTGATGCCACCTGAGAAGCAACTCATATCGTATTTGTGTTATTTATCTTGTTCTAGAATCCATCAGTCTCCTAGCCCCATTCCTGAAGGACTTGTTTTCTCTTGCTTAAATTACTCTGGAAATTCCCTATGTCTATTGAAGTGAAAGTGAAAGTGAAAGTTAAGTCACTCAGTCGTGTCTGACTATTTGCACCCCTGTGGACTGTAGCCCACTAGGCTTCTCCGTCCATGGGATTCTCCAGGCAAGAATACTGGAGTGGGTTGCCATTTCCTTCTCCAGGGGATCTTCCCAACCCAGGGATTGAACCCAGGTTTCACACATTAGAGGCAGATGCTTTAACCTCTGAGCCACCAGGGAAGCCCTATGTTTATTGAAGTGGTGACCCCAAATTCTCTTGTCTATTGAAGTGGTGACCCCCAATTCCTTTGTTTCCATGATCCACATTTTCAGTGACTCTGAAAGACTTTCTACTGATCATGGGAACCTTATCTCCAGTGACCTTACAACTCTGGCCATCTCTAATCCCTGTGACCTACACTGGGCCCAGCATCTCCCACTTTTGATGACTATAGGATTCTCATCCCTATGAACTCTATCACCCTACTCCAGTGTTCCTAAGGTCTCCCTCACTGACCTCAACTCATTGACACTTTGATCCTGACCCCACCTTGATGGCACTTTACTCTCCACTACTATCATGGAAAACCATATTCATATGTTTCCATCTACCCTCATTCCCAACTTATGTCTAGCCATTTTGTAGGGAACTCTTGACACCGTCTCTGAATTGCATTTAGTAATCACTCTACTAAAATGCCTAGGATGCAGTGATGTCAGAGAAAGGCGCTATATTGTGCATGGGTTCTGTTTTTATCACAATTTCTACTTTGTCCTATTTGGAGGCTCCTCCAACTTCTCAGTGAGACTATTTTTAAAGAACAAAAGGAAAATCCATCTATTCAAGAACATCTGCTTTCTATATAGCTTTTCTGTTTCGTGATTTCTTCTGGAGACATGGTCATTTGACCTGAAACTGAAGAGTATGCTTGGGGCACAGAGATAGCAGAGTGAGCACTCCTATGTCCCATCTCCGAAGATCCAAGTCGTTTGATTGATCTTCTTTGTGCTGTATGTTTTCATACAGGCTGTGGAGGGGTAGAGAGTGTACCCTTAAATGGAAGCCAATGAATGGCCCGCTGTCAGACATGAGTAACTTTTTTCTTTGCATCAGGATTCCTTCAGATCATCAGCTCTGAGAACCTAGCATAAGTCATTGTTTCCAAAGGTATAGGTTTGCAGGACGGAGATTTCCTCCCCTCTTAGGTCCTTCATTGGCTTCAACATGTTCTCCGATTTTTATTTCTGATCATGACTCTATGGCTCAGATAGTGTGAAAAGTCACAAAGGTGCTTGATTGGAGATAAGCATTTTCTTACATTTTAATACACAGAAACACTTTTTTTAAACATTTCTTATTGAATTATCACTATGGTTTAGTCACAAAGATGTGTCCAACTCTTGTGACCCCATGGACTGTAGCTAGCCAGGCTTCTCTACCCATGGGATTCTCCAGGCAAGAATACTTGATTGGGTTGCTATTTTCTTCTCCAAGGAATCTTCCTGACCCTAGAATCCAACCCGGGTGTCCTGCATTGCAGGCAGACTCTTTACCAACTGAGCTATAAGGGAATCCCTGATCTTGTCCACAGCCTTGATTAAAATGGCCCCTTTTCCCTGGTCATAAATCTTGTTCCATAAACAGGTCCTTCTCAAATGTGTACAGAGCTCTAGGCCTCGAATACCTAAACTCCTGTGAATTTTTTCTTTACCTTTTTAAAAAAACATGCCCAGGCAAGTGCCAAAGTGCCCAGGAAGAGAGAAAAATGGTTAAATTAGGAAAAGTTATTTAACTTCTATTTTTCATATTTGTTTAATATCATTTCCTGAACTGATGCAGGCTCTTTCTTGGCCAAGTTTCTGTTTTTTTTTTTTTTTTCTTCTTATCATAGAATGGCTCTAAATGGTATTATATTTGAGAATTGGAAATCTTGAATTTCCTATGATTGTTTTTGCATTCAAGCATTAATAACTCTTCCTCACAATTTCAGAGAGTGAAAAAAAATACACTTGGAAATGAAAAGAATTTGTAACTTCCAGTGAATAACTGTATATTGATNTTTTTTTTTTTTTTCCTTCTTATCATAGAATGGCTCTAAATGGTATTATATTTGAGAATTGGAAATCTTGAATTTCCTATGATTGTTTTTGCATTCAAGCATTAATAACTCTTCCTCACAATTTCAGAGAGTGAAAAAAAATACACTTGGAAATGAAAAGAATTTGTAACTTCCAGTGAATAACTGTATATTGATACAAATATTCGTATAGTTATTCTATAGATTTTGTAGCAGTCTGTAATGATTTTATTTCCCTCTATGAAAATGAATTTCTTGAAGCTTTATGTAATATTACATATTTAAAAATGAAAATATTCAGAATAATAATATAAAATATGCAGTTGGTATATTAAATGGACTTTATTTGATTTTATCATGTACCCATATATATTAGTTACCTGTTTTTAAAGAAGAAGGAATTGAGACAAAGAAAAATAACATTTTTACTCAAGAAATCTTCAACTCCTGACCAAGCGCAGGCGGCTGCGG